>JBCJKH010064528.1:0-13256 GCA_039877255.1 Loriculus beryllinus
CTCAGTGACATGGTTTAGTGGTGGTATTGGTGGGGTAATGGTTGGACTTGATGATCTTAAAGGTCTTTTCCAAGCTGTGATTCTATGATTATTCCAGCACAGGGGAAACAGTGACATTATTTCCTGTCCACGTAATTTGTGGTTTGTTGTGTTTTCTTTCCCTTTTAATTACCAAGTCCTCAAAATGACTTTTTACCTGGTTATTGTAGCTGAATTTTGCTGAATCTGCAATGTAACTACAGTATGCAGAAAGATCCACACGACTACTCTGTGTAGCAGTGTTGGACTCTGCAGATGTGCATAGTGCTGACAGGAAACATTGGTGAGAAGCACCAGAAACTGGTCAAAAATGCAGTATGCTCCTACAGTGTGGAGAGCTGGGAGGCCTTTGGCTTGCTCTTAGGTTCTCCCGTGTGCAGAACAATGTAATATTTAACAAGAAACACAAATCTCAGCCTAGATTTCTGCTGGGCTCTTCTGGCTGCCCAGCAAATATTAGTGAGTGACAAAGTGGGAAATATGTAAATCCTGTCTGGGGATAGATATATCATTCAACAGCAGCTTAGCACCTTGCATTTTATAGTCAGGGGCCACTGCAGCCTAGAAGAGTATCTTTAAGCATCCGAGTGTGTCCTTCTCTGCTTCTGTCACAGTCCCGGCTTTCCTTTGTTGCTAAGATGTTCCTTCTTCCAAATGGAGCTGCCAGTCCCAGGTGTTTTACCTTGTCCTTCTGCTGTGCACTTTCATCTTGTTTGAAAAGTCCTCTAGGTTTGCTAATTCTGCTTCATACTCATTTCTTTGCTACTTGTATGTTAGATACCCACAGCTTTCCTACTGATTGATGTTAGAAACCGAAACAGGAGGTGGCAAGAGTGTTTGAAATCTGGGGGAGCAGGTGTAAGTGGAGCAGGTTAAATGCACTGTGTTATGAAGTGCTGTGCTTTATTAGCTGAGATGACTTTGTATGGTATGAGTCAAGTGATTAAACTTCGTGTGTTACTTAGAGAAGGCTCAATGATGGTATTTTCTCAGCCAGATTCTGACTGGCAAGATGCTCTGACAAACGGATGGAGACATCTGTACCAGTGCTAGAGGGTAAAGTCATGGAGAGAGAGCAGTGTGAATAGATCTATGTGTGCACATATGTTACTGATATCTATCAAGTGTTATTGTCTCTCTCCTTTTCTTGTAGCCAGAGTGATAAAATAGAAGATACAGGGGATCCATGCAGAGCGTGTTTACTAGGCAGGATATTCACCCTAACGCTGTTTTTCCCTTTGCATGCACTTATTCAAAGATCCACCTGCTGCTTCCTCTCCTTTGGTCCCTACATCGGTGCTAACACTGTGGCAGCTCTGAAGCTACTGAGTGTTTGAGTGCCATGGAAACTGCATCCCGCTCGGCTGCCAGCGGGCACTGAGCCCTTCCACTTCTGAATGGAAGTGCTCTGAGTGCTGAATTGTGGTAGACTGGCATGAGTCAGCTTTGATAAGTCCATGTAAAGTCTTTATAGCAAGGACTGCAGATCTGTTTTTATTTTGAGGGAGAAGAGAGAAATAACACCCATCAAGTGTGGTTTGGATTTATTTGGTTTTTAACTCGATAACCATCCTACATAGCTGAAAGGCTAAAAAATGTATTCCCACTGGAGTTACCACCAAACGCTAAACTGCTTCCTTGCTGTGCAATTTAGCTTCATATTGTACATGTTTCTGTAAGGCTATGCCACCTTTCCTACAGTTTCCTCTTGGTTCTGTGTTATGCACCCTGGCTTGCTAGTGGTGAAATTGGACAGCATTTTTGTGAACACTTGTGTATTAACTGTAGGGACAGTTCTCACAGAGTACGGTTGTCATAGGATCGGAAATCATGGAGTTGTGTGGAAGAGTGACCAAGAAGTGCTGGGAAAAAGAAAGGAAGTCCATTTAATTGTTTTCTTTTAAGAGAAGAATGACTGACTATGATAGAGTATGCTGCTGCATCAGTTGATTGCAGGAACAATAACACGATGTTCATGTGTGTGCACTTTCTAAAGAGACACTCTATATTCTGTTCTTGCTATCAACTTCGGCTATGATAATGGTGGCAGCCCCTTCTTCAGCTGGAATTCTTTTCAGCTTTCTCTCTGCTCCCTTTGTAGAGGTGGAGCTGACTAAATGGAAAACAGCTGAGGACTGGGAAACAAGAAAAGAGCTGGTTAGGGGTCAGAAGTGATGATTAAACTTCCTTTTACTACTGCAAAAGTGCCTCTCTGCTGCAGTGCAGCACGGCAGGGTTTGTTCCAGTTCCTAAGGGATGAACACAAAGCGCTAGCTTCAGTCCTGCCTTGCGTCTGGTTTATTCCCACGTTATTTCTAAGGTGCCCAAAGCACAAGCTTGTGTCGTGTGTTGTTGGGAATGCTGTGCTCTTTCTAAACTAGTTGCTCGAGGGGCTGTGGAAGCAGGCTGCCAGAGAGCAAGTTTTGGCTGTATGCAACCGTTAAAGAGAGACGCTTCAGTGACAATTCAAGGTATAGGAGTTGAAATGCCATTGAGCATTGAGTTTTTTCTCCCACCTGCAATCTCATTCTCCACTTCTGGAGCTAACTCTGTCTCTGGTAAATGGGGTCTGCGTAGGCAATTCTACTGCACACTGCTGACATGCCCTAAGGCCAGCGAGTGAGTGGAGTTCAACCTGGCACAAAACTGGAGTAGAACCAAAGCAGGACGATGACATTAAAAACAACAGCAAGAAAAATCCCAGTACCTTTAATTGTTGTTAATTACAGTAGAAAGCAACACCAAAGAAGCAGTACTCAAACACTGGTTTGCAAGGAGCAGCCCTAAGCAGCAAGCCCAGGAGGGCTGGATTCTGCAGGGATGGAACTGCTGTGGCAGAAGTGTCAGTCTGCACAAACACCATGTGGATTCTAGCGAGGTGGTTGGTGTCTGGGCTCAGAGCTTCCTTGGGTGAGGAAGTGTGCATTTAGCAAAGCTCTTCAGCCTGTTTTTATACACCCTTTCTCACCAACCTCCCTTCCTAGATGGTTTTCCTAAGTGTGAGACTTGGTGTAAAGCACAGAAGGGACTTGAATGTGTTGGCTGATTGCAGGAACTTAGGGCTCCAGATGAACAGTATTTCTATACTGATGCTCATTCCAACTGTTGCACTAAGGTATGTGACAGCTGAAAATCCATACCTGTGTAAGGCTCCTTATCCCAGCTAAAACAGATCTCCTCTTTTATAAGATTGCCCTTTATCTTGAAAATAGCATGCAGGAGAAGTCACTACTGCAAAGATATTAAATGAGGTAAATCTGTGAGAACTGCTTGGTCTCTCCTGCGTCTTAGGGGTTGGAAGTACAAAACTAATCATTTCCTTTCACTCATGCTCGTTATTGATTTGGTTATATAGAAAGAGAACTCTTCCAAGAGAAGGATCTGCGTAAAGTTCTGCCTCTGTGATGTACTTGCTGCTGTTCTGAGTTGCAAGTACACTCCTCAGTAGCATATTCAAAGCTGTGGCCATCGTTCTGAAGTCTTGGACTTAATTTCAGATTTCATGCTATAATTTTCATGTAAATAAGCATAAGAGCTACATCTTGTTCTATCAAAAGACTGCAAGAAATCTAAAAGGAACAAATTCAGCAACAGTCACCCGCGCCATTGTCATGGCAAAACTGTGGTTAGAATACTCTTTCATTGAAATCTGGAAATGGTTTTTGCTTCCAACTGGTTACTATTTTGACAAGGAATTTCACCCGAATCAGTGGTACTTGCAGAAGCTGGATGTAACTTAGACACAGCAGCATCACCGCGTTGTTGGCTCTAAGCCGTGTGTCAGTTCTCCCACCAGCAGTGCAGGCTGTGAAATCCTCTCCTCATGCCTGTGGGACCAGGAAGCAGCACCATAGCTCCAGTTGGATGTCAAAACCTGATGTTGCCAAGTGAGGACAATGTAGTCGCCTGCCATGCCATTTACAGAATTAAAGAGGAGGAAACAAATAGCTGTATTTGCCACTAACTGCATGCAAGGTGTTTATTTACTCTGGTACTGAATGCATCAAACTTATGCATCTCTTTGACTTCAGCTGGGATCTTCAGAGCTGTAAAACTCCTGGAATGGCAGCCATTTATCCTGCCTGCGAATGTGACCTCCAAATGTGCAATGTTATATTACCCTATGACTGTGAGACAGGGCACTCAGTTGGATGATAAAAAGAAATCCAGGCATGTTTTTTAAAGTCTGGTTTTAATTACCTAATTTTTAGGTGAAAAAAGCCTGGTTTTAATCACCTGATGTGAAGGCAGAGAAGTGGTGTTTGTTTTGCTGGTTATAATGTCAGAATCCATGCAGCGTGGCCTTTTCTTTTCAACTGTGGTCTCCATGTCAGGGAAGTATTACAGCATTGATTTCTTAATATGTTTTTCATGCAGGAAGGTCAGAATAAATCCAGGCTATCATATTTGCCAAGTACTCTGGGACTGTTATTAGGAAATATGAGAAGCTTTTTCATTCCTAATTTGTCTGCTTATTTTATGGATATAAAAGAAAACTGCTAAAGATTTAATTGCCCTCATGCCACAGGTGAGTCGTGTGTGTTGTGCTAAACCCCATCTACTCAATAAGGTAGAGTGTTTTGAACAAAGGGTGATGCTGAGTGACTTTTTCAGTCATGACTCATTGGCTCTTCTTAATGAAAAGATTCCCAAGACTCGTTAATTTTAAGATCTCATCTATTACATTCTTGATTTATAACAGTAACAGTGTTAACCTGACAGTGTGTCAAGGCCTGAGGGATTCGTATAGCTGGTGTTCTCTTTTCAGGTTGTTTTTAACCAGAAGGGGACTTGCACAGACCTGGGTTTGGAACTAGAGACCACCATCTGTGAGAGTGGAAGAACTGCAGTAGATTGTCTCTCTGTGAGGTACAATCAGGAGTGCATCTCCCCATCTTCATGGTCTTCCCTTCATCCAGTAGATGTAGAGTGCCTGTGTCTCTGCAGAAGAAGGGACAGGGGTTTGCAGGAATGAAGTCTGTATTGGTGTCAGTGATTACATCCCACCTCTTACTCCTTAGAAATGAGCTCTTCTCAAGCTTTGCTCTTCTGCACAGCACTTGCAATTTGGAGCTGCTTCCAGCAGGGGCTTCGGACTCTTAAGACTGACTATGCGTGTTCTGTGTCAAGAAGCATTCTCTGTTGGAAAGTCTGATGCTCTGGTGGTCCCAAATTCTTGCTCAAAATCCTATATAATTAACATTGCTTTTTGTGACTGACCTCTTCATTCACTATGAGTAATGAATGGAACAGAAAATTGGTTTTCTTTGTCTTACTGAGGAACGAAAGAGAAGAATGTGCTTCTTTTAGTGTACAGCCCTTGCCGAAAATAGCACCTTGCTATATTTTCTCTAGCTCTTTCTCTTTACTATTATTTTACTATATTAAATGCAATCTTTTTTTCCCTTTGGATTTCTTTCCATCTTTGTGCCCTGAAGCTTCAAACACCAAATTTTGTGAGTCATATAAATGTTCTGAGACATCAAATTAAGTAGAAACTGGAGAATGAGGTCTCAAAAGGTTTTGAATGCTGCTGACGTCAATCTCCGATTGAAATAAGAAAGAAGATAGAGCTGGCAGATCCTGTGAGCGAGACTGTAAGGGCACTTATGCTAATTCTGTTGTTGGAGCAGAAATTGTGTTTTTATAAATGAAGGCGATAGTCCCAACTGAAGATTTAACAGGCATTCATCCTAGATGATCTGCAGCTTTTGTACTTTACACTGGAATTTGCCTTCAGCAGAGTCAAACCAAATTGCTTGGAAGTGACTAAAACGAATGGCAGCATCCTTTCTGCCTTTTCAACTCATAATATAATTCAGTTTTCGAGCTTTGCTTTTGCAAAATGAACAGAAGACTAACAACCTATTTAGAGATTATTTTTTCATTGATTGTCAATGAGAGAGAACTGAATTTTGAAAATAGCAAGGAGTCGTGGTACTCAATATGTCTTAAGAATTCTTTTGTTAACATGAAACATTTACCTTTTAGGAAGCAGTTAGTAACACTGGTTTTGAAGTTAAATGCATGCAGATTTGATGGTGCTATGGAAGCTTTCGATAGGTATAGTGGGAAGAGTGCAAACAGTGACTAAAGGAAAGGGATGTTTCCCATGTGGAAACCACAAGGAAGTCACTTGCTATTAGTTTACCAGTGCATCATGCTTTTATGTGCGTGAATATTTTGCTTTTAACAAATACAGCAGTTCAGATTTGACAGATGACTGATATACTTGTTGCCTACTTTATCCTATCTCAAATCAGACAGCTAACTGGAGGCCTGCATCTAATTGTTAATTAATAGTGCTGCAGTGAGCACTCTGAGTCTAGATGTGTTTTGACTGAAGGTGTATTTCCACTGGTGAAATAGGGGTTCAAGATGTTCAGCCCTTTGCAAAATCAAACTATTTTGGAGAGCATCTTACAGCAGTGGATATAATACTGTGAGGTTCAGAGAGACCAAAGTGAATTGAAGTGAGCCCAGAGGTATTGAAGGAGCAAAGTAATGTGATTGCTGGTTAACTAGATCAGGACAGCAAAGTGAATGCCTCCATTAGGTTATCTGTATTGCTGTGCTCAGATGCCTGTCTGATGCTGTGAAGAAGACCTTTCGACAGATTCCTATAGGAAGTCGGTTTACAGGCTGGGGGCAGATCATGTACCTGTGCATAAAATACTGCAGTCAAGGCCAGTATTAAAAATAAACATGAGATAATGCTTCAAATCTAGGGATTAAATACAGGCTGGGTTTGCCTGCAGGTGGCCAGTAAGAACTCCACAGGAAAGTAACGAAGAGGGGCTCTCTAGCTAGCTACTCAGTGCAAAACATACTTCTGCTTGGATGTGAGGAGAGTGCAAGGGAAGAATTTCTGGCTCTTGAAGCCTGTGCAATGTTCTGAGAACAGAAACACCAAAGAAGAGCAGCTTCAGGAGCTGGCGCTGCTGCCAGCTGTGGTGGACACCAAAGTGAGCCCATACCGGGGCTCAGTCTCCAGCCTCCGGCTCCTTCTGGGTGGGGGACCAAGCCCCATCAGTTTACAGTCTTTCTGCCATAACTCCTTGGTTACCATTGAAAGGATGCAGGCAGTGATGACAGATAGTTTGACTGCAAGTGTTATCAGTCAGTGGGATATGAGATAGCTGGCCTGATGTGTGTGATGACAGTGGATTTCCTAAGGCTCCTGGCCAGGAACAATCAGAGAGCATCTTGTAGTGACAGGGTACAGTTTTACCAGTGAGGAAGGCACAAGGTCCTTTAAATTACACCTATTGGGCTAAAAAAAGTTTTAAATTGAGAATATCATGTCATAAAAAGTCTGTGGAATTTGCCTGATTCTGCATGTTTGGCCTCTCAGGCAAGGGAGGAGGAGGAGAGGTTTCAGTGTTTTGGTTACCCATGAAACAGCACTGAAAAGGAGGTCCACCACAAACTGGTTTATTGGCGATTGGCTTCTAAGTTAGGAAGATGCTTCCCCTGCTGGTAAGGTTTTACATAATTGTACTTCACTGTGGTTTTGTATCTATTCCAGAAACATCCATTCCTGATCACTATTTGGATCAGAAGCTGTACTGTGCAGGACTAGGTGCTGAAACACTTCAGCTGCTGGTCTGAGATGGCATGGTGATTTTTTTACCCCATGGTGATTCCTCTACCCCATGGTGAATGAGCCCAGAGGCAGAGAAGCATTTCTGCTTCCTGAAGCTGCCCGTTTCTGGTAAACTAGCATAAAAATGAGTATCTGCTGAATTGGTGCATATCAGAATTCCTAAACAACTCTTCTGCCTCTGGCAGTGACGCTTGATTATGTTTCTCATTCCTAAGCCTCTTAGAGGTTTAGCATTTATCAATCTCTTATAATACTGTCTGCTTGACACATTTAGTTAGGCATATGACAGTGATCGGTTGAGAGAAAAACAAGTCATCTCATCGAGTGAAAAATTGAAGTGGAGAGGCAAGCGAAGGTTTCCTGCTGTTTGGAATTTAGAACAGGGCCATTAAGAGAACTGAAATGGGGCTAATATAAAAATGGGCTTTTTGTCCACTTCCCAGCCAACTTCAGGCAGTCCTCCACAGCAGCTTTTGTGAGCTATTGCAGCAGAGGCTGAGTGACTGGCTGAACTATAGGGCAGTTCAGCTCTCACCTAGTCTCTTGGGATGCACGAGCACACTGCTGGTGTGTAACCTTATCCTTGATATTGATCCTGCAGCTAAACTATAGGGTAAAACCCAAGCACAGATCTGTGAAGGGCTTGTGTCAAGTGTCTTCTGGGAACACAAAGCAGATTGGTCTAGTAGGGGAAGGCAGTCCTAGTGCTGACTGGGGTGGTGGGTCCTGAAGCCCTGTGAGTGCTCACTGCTGATCCTCCTGGCCAGAAGCACCTCCGAGAGCTGGTCCAAGTTGCCTTTTTGCACTGACTTCATGATGGAGGGTCCTGAGCATTCTTGTAATACAAATGTTGTTCAGAAGTAGTTGGTATTGTAAGCAGGTGCATTCTGGCTCGGCGTACCTTGGAAATTTGACAGCAACCAGATGTTTAACTGGGTAAAATGATGACTCTAAATACCAGCATATAAATCTTGCAAATGCTGCTGAAGCTGAGGCTCCAGATACACCTTGTGAATTGTGAATTCTCAAAGGTCCTGTTTGATCAGAGAGTAAACTCCTCTCTTTAACCCTTGATTAGACCCAGCAGAGACAGCACATGTTGGGATGTTACTAATGACCAATTGCAGAAAGTCAGCTAATCAATCCTTTGGAGCCACATAAGGCTGGTTGAAAATAGATTTACAAAGATTTTCTTAGTATTTTAATGGAAATTCACCCAGCATTGCTGTTAGAAGCTTTCTACAGCATCAGTCTTGCTTTGGTATACATTTCAGCCAGCATGTGGTATGCATTTTGTCTGAACACATTGATTTGATTTAAGTTGATTGATTTTGATTACTGACATGAGGGTATGCTGATGAGAAGCAATCCAGCTTGTCTAAATGACTGCTTCAATTTCTAGCACTTCTGATATATAATGTTTGGATGACATGCATGAAAAGCACAGGGAAAAATGTGTTGAACTGTTGAATTTTTTCTCAGTGGTTACTCCTTAATGAACAGGAGGAGACACATTATTCTGATTGCAGCTTGACAACAGATTCTTCTGTCAGTACAAATAAAGGCACTGAATATACCCAGTTAAGATACATTTCTTTGCCTCAGGAAATGGGTAATACTGGTAGCTGTAAAAAACCCCAAACCAACATAAACTCCTTGCTAACCTGGCAGCAGCATGGAGTTTGGGGGCTCACAGCATCGCACCCCATGTTGGGGTGTATGAAAGTCTCCAGCTCCTGGGTAGTAGCCGCCTTTAGCAGCTCCACTTTGGAGTGGAACAGAGTAACCCAATGCTGGTTTTCAGCATGACTTCTGCTTGTGGGCCAGGAGGTTGCATTGCAAGGGCAAAGTGCCCAAACAACCTCTTGTACCTGAAAGGTTTCTGAAGGAGGTTGTTCAAATGCAATATTGAGCTCCCACTAAGAACGTATGAGGTCTTGGCACCCTACTAAACCAGTGTCTTTGGAGCTGGTCCTTCAGTTTTTAATTTTCTGGAGCCTGTTTGTTTTAGCTGTTTGTGTACCTGTTGCTTAGGAACAGAAAGTGTAATATAGTGGAGAAGTTTTAAGAGAAAGTACTGTTGGATGCTACCTTTCAAATCAAAACTTCTTCTTGTGAGCACTCACTTATATGCAGGAAGCCTTCCTCTTGTATTGTGTGGGTACAAATTAGCCAAGGTATGAAGTGCTGTTCTTATTGAAGTAACTAAAAAAGATCATTTCTTCCTTGGTGTAGCTATTTCTCCTGTGTTCCCAAGAAGTCACGTCAACCTATCTATGCTGTGATCCTGCAAATGCTTAATAAACGTTCTCCACTCTAAATATACAAGTTAGAACAACCAGCTCCACAGTTCTTGACCGTATTAATATGGTATTGAAATAACACTCTTTCCAAGTGGCCAGTAGATGAAGTTGAGTCATAGCAAGTCAGCTGTGCTCCTTTTAAGAGACTTGGCTGATGTCTAGGCTCTGAAGTGTTTTCCACTTAGCCAAAAGTACCCACTTTGTCAAGGAGGTAAAACCTAGTTTGTATAACAATATTAAGTGATAACCCAGCATACAATCATTGATAGCAACTGATTGGAGTGACTTACGCAAATAATCACTATAGACACAGCTGTTGTAGGAGGAGAAAAAAGGGTGGGATGTTTAACAGCTATATCTGCACGATGGTTTTGATACAGCACTTGAGTAATCGCACTGCCTGTGCTACCAACGTGAGCCATACAAATAGCATCTATTCCAGTAGATAAGAGCCTCCTGGATTGAGCCTGAGCAGGAGGAGAGGAGCTCCGCTTCTTCCACCCCCCCGAGTCCCTTGGTGGGGTCAAGCTTTGTGCTGGGGCACAAAACTGTCCCCTGTGGACAGAAGAAACACGCAGGTAAGGGAAGCTGGTGAGTGCCCACTGATGGCAGAGCTGCAATTGCTTTCTCCCAGGGCAGCTCCAAGGTGAGCATGGTGCTTTTTGCACTATCAGCAGCACAGCTGGCAGTAGTGTCAGTGAGGTTCCTCTGGGGACTCTGGAGCTGAATGAAAGTTCTCTCACCCTTAGGCAATGTGATGTGTTGAGAGGAGGAGCTGGCACTTCTGTGAAGGAGGAAGTCCCACATATGTATGAAGGGTTGCCAAGCATGGTGTTCTCCTAGAATGACACAACCTGACTACTCTGCTGTCACTGTATGTTTTGCAGGAGTCATTCATGTAACACGATTGTGGTTACTAAGATCAGGAAGAGGTTTGCTGATATTTAATCTACTCCTATCAAGCAGCAGGGTGGCACCTCTTCCTGGATCTAGCAGGTGACAGCCTTGATGTGTCTGTGAGGCAGTTTGTATGTGATATTTGGAAAGAACAGCTTGTCAGCTAACACCGGTGTTCATTCAGGTGGGTAAGCAGGCAGGCAGTAATGGCAAATGAGGTATATTCTTAATGTGAAACCTAATGGTTCTCCATGGCCCCCAAAATCCGTATTTCAATATGGACAGCTACCTCCAGGCTGGTGGTTCTTTTCTGTTTCTTATTCTTTCATATATCATCTCTTTATTCCTTTAAACCGAATTCCTGTTTTACTTGAAGAAGTTCACAAACTAGTCCTGAATGTGTCTTCGCCATACTTGTGTGTATAGATGTCTGTCTCACACACCCCAAATTAAGGTGGTCTCTGCAAGGACAGTTTGGGATACAAGTACATCTAGTGCACTGGAAGTGGCCAGAAATAATCAATAGAGATAGGAAGGTGGTTAGATGGTTGGGAGGATAGTATTTACTAGTAAAAGGTCAGTGAAGAAAGAAGGGTCCTGGCGATGTATCCTTGTCTCCTTTAACACTGTATGACAAGCTTTCTCCTCTCATTTTCGGAGTTGCTCTTAGAGCTGTCCCTCTGGAATGACAGGAGCATGCTTTGTAACTGGCAGCTGAGCAACTGAATAAGTGGTAGATCAGCTGCTAACCTCAGCTGAGATCAGTCAAACCCAGAAAGCTCCAGCTTCTACAGCAGCGTACCCAAGGGCAGAATCTGGTTCAGGTGCTTTGTCTGAACTTACGTTGGAAAATGTGTGTCCTGAGATGATTTCACTTTCAAACAACTCTCATGAATTACGAATAACAAGCTGGTGACTCCTGTGAACAAAGAAATTCCCATAGGAAAGGATGAATGGGTTTGCAGTGGAGAAAGCACGGCACCGTGTTGCCTTTAAAGTATTCAGTTCTGCGTTCAAAACATGAAGCTGGAGGGAGCAATGGTACCATGGTAACTTGTGATGTTTTAGATCTTTCTTACAAGATTGTTAAACTGTTTACCATGGCAATATCAAGTTAATATAGCACATTCTTGTTTTCCCTTTTATAATGATGTGTTTGAAAACTCCCTGATGCTATTGAGGCTTTGTGGTACCTTTAGTAAAACAAAGATGCTAATTATGAGCATTTTCTTACTGCGCCTAGTTAATTTGCTTTGTTTTAACAATCCTATTAACACCTGACAATTCTAACCCAAGCACAGTCTAATTGAGGCACAATGTGAAGCCTGTAATTGAGTTTCTGTGTTCATTAGATAATTTCATTAATTATATTTTCATCATTTGCTCCTGAAGTTTGCAAATGATGTCCGCGTGGACATAAAGGTGGTGACAACTCTGCTTCTCCGGAGAGTGGTTTTAGTTATCAGTGCAGCCTGTGTGCTAACCTGCAATACCATGCTATGAAATCGTTCAACATTCAGACTGTGTCACAAGCTGACACAATGGCAAAGCTCCGAGAGGATGCTGCTGCATGCTACGAGCATATGCCTCAAGGCATCAAATCTTGACCTGAGCCCTTTGGGTGTAAACAGCGCAAACAAATTGCATCTTCAGCTTTGAATGTCTTAAGCTTTCCTGGATGTCTTCACAGCTCTGTGGGTGCTGACTTTGGCCAAGACCCTGGGAAGTGACAGGAGAAACTACATAAAGTTTTGCAAACCCAAACAAACCAAAAAGCCACAATCCAAAAGAACCCTCACAAAGCAATCCATCCCACCAGCAGATGCAGAGCTCTGTGATTACCAAATGAAATACATAATTGAAGGGTTTTCCTCCTCCACTGAAAATTTCAGTCATGAAATGGGCAGAAGTCCTAGGCTCAATGAAATCAACAGCAGTCCTTTTGTCTTATTATCCTTGTCATATTCGTTATCACTTTATCATCTTTAGTTTCTGATGCTCCTGGGGAATTGCAGAAGCAGAGAGTCATTCGAGCTCGTAGGAGAGACTGCTTGAAGACCTGGTCCTGCAGTCTATGGCACAGCTGAAGAAGCCTTCCCCTGGCCAAAGAAACTACCTGTTTTGCCTTTGCTGAAACAAGCCTTGTAACATCCCGGGATGTTTGTTGTTACTTAGCTCATCCAAACACAGCTCACCTTTCCAATGCTCTATAATAAGCCAGTCCTCCAGTCACGTTTCTTACTGTTCTTTTGGCTCATTGTAAGAGCATGTACTGACAGGACAAGGGGGAATGGCTTCAAACTGACAGAGGGGAGACTGAGATTAGACATTAGGAAGAAATTCTTCCTTGTGAGGGTGCTGAGGCGCTGGCACAGGGTGCCCAGAGAAGCTGTGGCTGCCCCATCCCTGGC
>JBCJKH010064530.1:0-10032 GCA_039877255.1 Loriculus beryllinus
CAGGCAGGGACACCTTCCATTAGAGCGTGTTGCTTCAAGCCCCATCCAACCTGGCCTTGAACACTGCCAGGGATGGGGAAGCCACAGCTTCTCTGGGTACCCTGTGCCAGCGCCTCAGCACCCTCATAATGAAGAATTCCTTTCTAATATCTATCTAATCTAAATTCTGTAAAGTGTTGAGGTTAACATTTGTTTCACCTTTTATACTGTGTTTTTTCTGGCCTTACCCACCTTCCATATGCCCCCTTGATTTCAATGGGAGGACTCCCATGGACAGCACTGCACATCGGGTCAAAATCTCTCTGTGAGGTGGGGAATGGTGGGGTGAGGCCTGATTTTCTCCAAATACCATTATACTCAGAAAGTGGAGCATTAACAAACCAAATTGAGTCCAAAGAAGTTATTGTGTACCCTTTGCTGTCCATATAGTTGATATATGTTTCCAAACTATGTGCAATAAGGTGCCATTACGCTGCTGATGTCAACTCAGTGAGATTTACACTGCAAGCCATCGCTTCCAGGGATTTAGAGCAATTCTTGTTTTCTATAAGCCCTGGGAAATAAAATAACTTCCTTCTCCCTCCCCCTTCTCCTGGCAAGGCATTTTGTCTCTGCCTGCACACAGGCATGCTGCCTAGGGTCTGCACGTTAGCACCCATGATTTCAATAGTTTTGCTTCATCTTCCAGTAGATCAATACCTTTGGAAATCTGAAAAGACTGCCAAAGAACCTAAACAAAGAAGTGAGCTTGTAAGTATCCCGCTTGTATCAGCTGATAAATGGTCCCCTCTTTAAGGAACTTATCTCTTTAGGACTTGCAGTATGAGAAATGGCATCATTTGTACTGTTTGCTTGGCTGGACGACTGAAGCTGGATCCATTTAAAAGATAGTGAGATACTGTCGACAGCAATAGACAGGGTAATTGCAGAGCCACTACTGTGGTATAAATTACATCACTCTAAGTGGTGGAATGGCCTGAAGAGAGCGAAAAAATTTCTGACAATTTACTTGTCCTACTGCCCTTTTGACTGCTTATCACTGCTCAGCAGAAGAAAAGAGCTCTGGGTGAAAAAATTAAGTATTGATCAAATTAACAGTTTTTACTGATCTCTTTAAGAGAAAAAGGGACTGGAACAATTAAATTTAGAACACAAAAGACTAGGCAGGATAACTCTTGACCCCACGATGGCAAAGCTCTGTGACACCGACAAGAAGAAAATACAATCTTGCTATGGAATTGTCTTTCTACTAGATTGGAACAATCCAGTACAGGGGGATGGGGTAGGGAGACTGGGTGGACCAAACAACCTAATAGGTCTTTTTTATCCCAAATTTCTATGATTCTTATTAGGAATGGAGTAGAGGGGTATTTTTAAGGACTTGCCGTCTTTGGAAACTTGTGTTCAGAGCTGCTTTGAAAAGGAGAGCAATTTACCAGTCCTCTTTAGTCTCAGATTTTAATCAAACGCTTTGAGGAACAGGAATAGGCAGAAGGGGCAGAGGTAGCAATGTCTACCGAGCCTGAGCAGTGCTCCTAGGCAAGGAGCTTTTTGTTGGCAAAGCTGCATCCTTTCCCAGTGTGGGCTGGCTTTAGAATAAAGCTTTACAGGGAATCTCCAGGGAAAGTATTTAAATGCCTTCCCAAGATTTTGCGCCCTTGCATAAGCCCTGCATGTAATAAAGTGCTTTTCAGGGACCAGAACTGGGATCTGCTCCCCATCCTGTGTTTGTGATGGGGTATTTGATCATGCTGATGTGAAGACCTGGGTATCCCTCAGTGCCCAGTTTGCAGATAGAGGGTGGTACAATAGGACTAGAAGTGCATACCAAAAAGGAAGCTTGGCTGAGATGATTTTGTCTCTGGGATGTGTGCTCATGATCGGGGCAAAAAATAAAACTTTATTGGTTCCATGGGTGATCCCATAAATCAAAAGCTGGATCCCCACTGATATCAAAGAAAAATTTTCCATGGTGGTGCAGTCAGAGGAAGACTGCATCTCCATTTTGTGTGTCTATGAGCAATCTGCATGTGTGTAAATAAGGGTGAGAAATACCACAGCTCACTACAGCGAGCCTTGGCACCCTCCCAGCAACTCTCCAAATTCAATTTTTTTTTTAATTACTTATTGTCATTGATTTATTTAATATTTTCCAAGGCCTCTTCTCAGCCCCCTCGGTAGGCAGCTTTTAATAAGGTGTGTGCTTCCAAACTGCTTAACTTTCCAGACAGCCTTAGCCACCATTGTGTGAGTGGAAGCTTATTTCTCAAGAAGTTCCTCTCAGTTGGTGTTATCAGTGTGGCATTTTTCTGCATCACTGAATTGATTTACATTTTAAGTAGCTGTTCTAGGTTAAACTACATTCATTCAGGCTGGAGTAATTAAATCAATGAGACCTGGGCACAATACAGCCTCACTGGTGTGACAGGGCCCACAGTATAAAGAAATGACACGATGCCAGGTAATAGGAATTAAAAACACTAGAATAACAACAATGTAGCCTCTGCAGGCAGTGCATTACCTAAACAAAGACCACTAATGACATTCACTTCATGCATCCGGGGGAGGGCAGTGAGTTAGACTTTATTTTTTGTCTTTCCTGAGATCTATTTACTTATAAAATACACCTGCAGTGGTTAAAGTCTTATTGGGATTACCCCCACATTTAGGAAGGCTGTACAGAAAAATAAGAAAGGCAAAGAAAGGGATTTGTATTTGAAGCCTGAAGGTGTTGGAACAGGAATCAGCTCCAAACCTGATATCCTTGGAAGAGTCCTACAGATGACATTAACCCAGCTTTGCTTCCCAGTGCTTTCCCACTCTTCTGTGCAAATACAGCTTTAGTTAGAGGCATTACCTAGATTTAAAGCTCACTGATGTGAGAGGGAGTCCTTCTAGTGGACTTTGAATCAGGGTCTGTATACTTGTCTGCAGCAGACAAAGGACGATGCAGGCAGTCTGGTCATTCAAGGACATGCTCAGCACATGTGGCCCCCAGCTATGGTCTTCCTCTCTGCCATCTGGTTCTTCCCTCTGTAAAGGAGATTTCTCTTTCAGCTGCTCCAGATGCACTGGGGTCTCTGATGTCTTGCAGAAATCTTTGCTTGTAGTGCTGCAATACTTTGCTGGGCAAACCATTGCTGCTGATGCAGAGAAACGCATAGCATTTGGGTGCTAAACACTGGGGAAAGATAACTGCGTCTAGAAGCAGTGTTGACAGGTTTGGCCATGCTGCAGGGGAGATGGGCTGCAAGAGAGAGAGCTGATATACAGGGAGTCTTTCTCTTGTGAGCTGAAGTACCTACAATACCCCACTTACTTACGTGTTTTGCACTTATGTTGTTCCTTTCACCCACCACAGATACAGGAGTGCTGTCATGCTGCCAGGGATCAGATTATGAACAGGGAAATGGAGTGGCACAGGAACACAGATGCAGTCCCAGATACTGATTAATTGGGTGCATTGGGTAGGAACAGTGGCTAACTACCAGTGCCTGTCCGGGACAGTTTCAGGAGGCTCTTATAATTGCAAATGACAGGCTCAGCCAGCATGGAAGTGCTCCGTTGGCATGTCTTGGGCTATATCTGTCAGTGCAAGCTTTCCAGGAGCTGATCAAGGGTGGATAGTGTCTCCCTCATAACTCTGCAGGGGAGTGCAGCGTGAGCAATAACTGAGGGAGTATAGATTCATACAGAAAACTGCTAGTTAAATACTGCTGTGTATCAGGGAATCTTGCCTTGTCTAACTGCCCCTGGGGGGGCATTTTCACCCCTGAGAACATAGGTGTGATGGCATCAAAAAAGCAGAGCTCTTCAAGGGCAGAGCTGAGTCACTGCAAGTAAAACATGTGAGACAGGAAAGCAACAGGCTTCCCAGAGAAGTGGGACTGTCACTGTCCATAATCTTTGGCAGTCAGTTTAGAGCTCAATTTTCAGGTGGAGTATGTATTATATATACACAAACATATATGAAGTATAGGTGTATCTTATTGTTCTGCTTCAGATAGCTGAGGTGAGGAAGGTAGTTCAGGTCCTTGTGGGATGGGGGGGAGTCAATGGAAGAGCACCAGCAGCCAGTGACTTCCCACATCTAGTAGCTGCAGAAAAGTCAGACCTTCTCTAGCTGGGTTTTTAGCTACGGATTTCAGGGCTTGACCTTAGTAACTCCCATTTTATAATTTTGAGGGGGCAAAAATAATCAAAAGAGGTAAAAGGTAATGTTTCTTGAAACTCCGCATTTTTATTTAGCTGGGACATAGTACTATCTCCAGGAAAATCCATCCTACAGCTGCAGGAATGAGCATCTGGCTGCATCTTGAGCAGTACCAGGAGGATATGTGAGTCTGCAAGGAAGAAATGTGAGGACAGAAGTCACAGCTGTATTACCTGTGACTCATTCCCTGCTGGATTCACCACATCCTTACCACTCCTAACACACTCAGTTTATACATCTTTAGCACAGAAGAGCTGATTCACCCTTTGGGTTTTCTTTTTGTTGGATCTTTTTGTTGCACACCTTTGTAAAGTGTTTGATTTTGGTTAGATTCTGTTTTGCTTCCAGCTGTTTGTGCTCCTTTTCATAGGAAGACTGTGTGACAATCCTTAGTGCCTGTCTTCAGAGCCTTAATTAACACAAAGCACTACTGCAGGCAGAAGTCAGCCTAAGACATATTCAGGGGACTTTGGCCAGCACAGTCAGAGCCAGATTTGTAACTCCCTGGACAGCACTCTCTCCTCTGACCCCATAGACCTTTCTCTGTGCTATAGGTAGCTCTTCCTACAGGCATTTTCCAGCAAATTGCTTTAAATTCTCCACTGTGTTCGTTATACAGTGTCAGTTCATTAAAGAGGGTAAACTCCAGCACCACATCGCGTTGCTCATTCAGCACCTGGGGACTGGTTACCTGATCTTGTTTTACCAGCAGCACTTAATCTGGTGTTGGAATGATGCTGAAAGGGTAACTCTGTCAGCCACCTTTTAATAAATTATGTGAAAAAGAGTAGACCACAGGGGATTACCACCTCAGTGTTATTTGGTTTTACTTACACAGTGTTAATTTTGGTTTGCTACAGCCTTGACACCACTGTTATTTTCACACAGTGTGACTTCATTCAGTGCAATAGGGGATAACGTCAAGTACAGATGTGGAAGAAATACAACACTGTTAAACCTCTAAAGCAATTGTAAAAACAGCTTTAACCCAGTAAATCAATAATTTGATAATTACTGTGAGCTAGCTGACCTCTGTTTAAAATACAGGAATAGCAGGGAACATGCCCCTCATAGCAGTGAGTTCAATAGTTTGCCATAGCTTCTTTGCCTGGTGTGTGATGTGAACACCTCCAAACAGGATGGCAAAATGTGAAACAATTGACAATACAGAGGAGATGAGTTAAAAAATTATTCTTCCTTTTCCTTTATCTTGATTGTCTTGTTTGTCCAATAATAAGTGTCTATCTTCTCCAAGCTTTCAGAACAGTACAGCATTATGGTCTTTGATGTAATGGCAAAGATAGCTCAAGCCAGGACATCACTTAAAAAAGATGTTCTTGTAAAACCTATGGTGCAAATACAATTGAGATTGAATTTAGTACACAAGCCTGGAAGCCAGTATTAGACCCCATAAACATTTCCACTATAACCGTGTCCTTTCTGTACTTTTTATCTTTTTCTATTTTTATCTCTTTTTATCTTTATCTGTTGAAAACTTAAGTAATAGTGAAATACATCAGCTATTTCTAAAGTTTGACGGCCATCACAGGGCAGCTGACTCCCTGGAAATTTTAAGGCACAACTTAAAGAAATCTTTAGGCATAGACATATCCGTGGAAGTCATTAAAGGATGACAATTACAGATTGGTTACTGGACAGTGTTGCTTCCATCTACATCTACAACACCGAAATTTCTGAAACCACAACTGATGATCTGCAGAGAACTGTGGACTTAGTGGTCCTTCAACATTTATCACATCAGACGTCACCTTGACTGCATATGCAGCACATCATCCTCACTCAATGTTCCAGCACCGCCATACGTAGCTGTTTGCAGGAGCAGCATGTGATAAAGAAGGGTGCTGTTAGCATCTAAGAGTAAAAGTCAGGAGGCACAATTCCTTCTTTAATTTCCTTACACCTATATTTCTACTACAAACCACTTTTTTTCCAGAACATACCCTGGCATTGAAGGACTTGAAGCATGATGAAGAATTTGGGTCCTCTTGCATCTACCTCTTGCAAATTTGAGCCTTCTTCTCCCATAAGGATTGTTCCAGCTAGGTCAGACCTGCACAGCTGCAGTGTGGGGTTGAACACTATGCACTTTTTTACTTGATCAGCTTGGCAGAGTGACTGAAAAAGGTCAGATTACAGTGAAATTTAGGTTAAAATGCTGACAAAACACCCACTGGTTTGTATGGTCTCATCATTCATTGGTGTGGGTAATTTTTCAGCTAGAGGAAGTTCATGGAAATCTGATTTTCTGTGATTTAGATAGTCATTTAGAGTGAGATTTAGATGCATGAGATAGGTGTGCAGTGCCACTTTAGATGCTCCAGGTATCTGAAACGTGTATGTGAGGCTACTAGTTAGGACAGAGACAGGAGACCCGTTGCTCCCTAGAACTGCATGCGGAGGCAACATGTGATGCCCTGAGATGTATAAAATCGCACTGAACACCATTATTGCTTCCTTGCAGCACAGAGTAACTAGAGTGTGGTTATAAAATATTTCTACTCTCAAATGCCTTAATTTTTCTTTGAGCTAATTTTGCACTGGTAAATGGCAATATGAAAGTTATTACAGAGTCAGGTAGATTCCTATTTGCTAGTATCTTTGTGATACTTCAGTTATGGGTGCTATGTACTCAAGAGTGTTTTGGTAAATGAAAACATAGGATTTAAAGATAAAGCCTCCATAAGAAGGATGCAAAATATGTTATCTCTTCCTTTTCACACCCTCAGGACCATTTTAAGTGTTCTTTGGTCCCCCATAATGTTTGCTTGCAAGGCCAAATGCCAGATTTGAGCATATTAAAAGGTACATAAAATGGGTCAAACATTTGAAAGACTAAGCTTGAAACATTCGTTCTCCTTTTGCAACACTGCCTGTAAATCCTGCATGATTTTCTTTCACGCAGAAACCTGATCAATCAGATAATTATGTATGGAATAGGCAAAAAACCTAAGTAAAACAAAACAAATTATGAAAGAAACTCAGCTCTTTTGCCTTTACAGTCTATTTTTAAGTATGAAAAATTGCAGCAGCTAGACTTTTCTGGAATCTACTATGTCTCCTGTATTTGCTGCCTTTCCTCTGCATAGTAATGTGTCTTTAAAAAAACCTGCTGATATATGTTACAAGGAGTGTATCTCTTTCACTGAGACAGAACATTTTAATTTCCCGACACCTTTTAGTGATTGCTTCAATTTCCGAAGATTTTGATAAAATCATGTGGTTTTAGAGTATCAGGATTGAATACCCTGCTCCGGCAGCAATTTAATGAAATGCTGTAGTTTCACAGCATTTCATTTGACATAACCTAGCACAGAGGTCTAATAAATGCAGTGTGATAAATGTTGGAGCTACAATTGTAAAAATATACTTGTAATTGGGTTAATATGCCTTAAAATACTACCCATCAGTTATCTTTTTTCTTGCCGTTATATGGCTTGCACTGTAAGGACTAAGCAAGGCAGTTTACCCTTTTCCTCTGCTATCATCTCCTTTTCTTTCCTGCTTTTGTGGGTTCCTTTTTTTTAAGCATTTGATTATGGCAAGCTGTATGCATTCTCCAGTGCTACAAATTCTTCTTCATACCCTGGAACCTTTTTCTAAGCTCCTCATATGATTTTCATAGCCATCTGGAAGAAAACAAGAGAGACATTTCAGAATGAAAGACAAATATAAATAAGTATGTAGAATACAACAGAAGCTGCAAAGGTAGGTTTTGACAAGTGTCATTTTCCTTTTGTATATCACATGTGTTTCAGTAATAAATAATAGAGGTTTCACAGTTAGGAGATTAGAAACAGCAATAGATTTTGACCTTCTAACTGTAAGTGGTGTGTGTGTGTGGTTTTGAGTGGGCACTCATGTGTTGTGTCCATGCCATAGGACAAATGTCTTCTGCTGTAAACTGGTACTTTTGCATACTGTCCTTTATTAGAGTCAGAACTTCAGTTTGTCTAAATTCTGATGTTTGGCATGTTTCCCCATATTGGGAATGTTCCTGTTAATTTTCAATACACAAATCACAATTTCAAAAACAACTAATTAATTTGCAATGATTATATCAAGCAAGAGGTTAACATACATAACTCTTGTTGGAGTCTGAAAACCTTTGTTGGACTTTGAAAATAGCTATCTGAAGATATATAGCTTTATCTGAAATATCGCTGTGTGAAACCACTGCTTCTGGGGAGGTGTTTGTGCATAGTTGCTCTTTGGCCCTGCCGAACTCAGAACACTGTATTTATAATTCTGCCATATATACATTGCACATACATGTGCGTGAAATGTGTTATGCAAACTACACACAAGACTGATGCAAAGAAGCATGCGGTCCTTCCATAGCATACAGCTTGGAAGGAAGAGTTAAGATGAGGAAGTAGAGCCAGGACTAAGATGCTGTCTGACACATTTTGTAGGATACCAGAGGTGATGCAATAGAGAAGCTTTTGAGGCCATCAGAAGACAGTGGGGAGCTATTTGACAAGCTAACTATGAGCTCTAAAGGCATAATAAAATCAGTCTGTACTCTACAAACCCTGTGGGTAGCCAAGCCATCACTCTCATCTAATGGCCAAAGATTAAAGAGCCATGAAATAGCTGTAAGCATGGAGCTCAGCCCCAGTGTTCAAGCTGTACAAATTCACATGTTTCTTTTCACTGCTGTCTTAGATGAGCCTCAGTGGGCAGTGCCTCCCCAGTCCTTATCAAGCAGTAAAGATAACTTACTGTAGGGCTTGTAGTTGAATTACATTGTGGGAACATGAGAACAGTCACCTCAACACAGCTTTCCCATTGTTTACACAACTTTCTTACAAAGGGGGTAGCAAATGTGTTTTAAAGATTCCCTGTTCTACATGCACACTGCAATCTACCACTAGGGTCATATGAAAATAGACAAGATCCAGTGCTGGAAGGGTGCTCAGCATGTGCATAATGCAAGATTAGAACTTCAGCTGTAGGTACAGAAGAGATTTGTCATTGAGAATTTCTTCTCTAACTTTCTCTCTTCATTAGTGTGAAAAGACCTTTTCTTCCCTTAAAACAGATTTTAAAAGCTGGATATATCAGTACTGCTCTTCCCTCTTTTAAGATATTTGTAACTGAGCACTTGAACTGATTTGGTTAAACAGGTGCACAGCCCAGAAAGTCCAAAACCAAACTAAGTTTTTCTCATAGGACTGTTCCAGAGGTAGTCAGGAACTGTAGATAATCTATGTGAGAGAGAGCTCATCTGTGGCCATGGAGTTATGCCTGATGCTTGTCTAATAAGAATGATAGAAATGACACACTTGAGAGCTTAAAATTAGTCTTCTCATTTACACCATGTCACATCTATCTTTGGGGAGGGTTTTTTCTCACTTAACTCCAGCTATTTGACTAAGACTCTTTACTAAGCAGTCAAACCCCCTTTATAGTCACAGGAAAAGTCTGCACCTCTCAAAGGCAATTTGCCCTGTCCCAGCGTTGCCCTGAGACAGGCAGGGTAAATCATAGAAACGTAGAATTGTTTAGGTTGAAAAAGACCTTTAAGATCATCAGGTCCAGGTCCAACCATTAACCCAGCACTGCTGAGTCCGCTACTAAACCAAGTCCCTAAGTGCCACATGTACATGTCTTTTAAATACCTCCAGGAGTGATGACCCCACCACTTCTCTAGGCAGCCCGGTCCAATGCTTGACAACAATTTTGGGGACAAAATTTTTCCTAATATCCAATCTAAACCTCCCCTGGCACAACTTGAGGCCATTTCCTCTTGTCCTATTGCTTCTTACCTGGGAGAAGAGACTGACACCCAGGGTCCA
>JBCJKH010064532.1:0-12772 GCA_039877255.1 Loriculus beryllinus
CCGACCTAACCTTAAAAAAAACACTTTAATGTTTTTACCCCCCCCCCCCCCCGCTCCCCCAAAAAAACAAAACCAACAAATCTCTCTTTTCCAATACCATTTCTTTTTCTGCCAATTTTGGGAGGAGGGGAGCAAAGGAGGAAGGCTATGATGATGAGCTTAGCAGTTTTGTAAATAAATGGTAATTGTGGCTTTGCTATTTAAAAAAGAATGTACAACATTGAGGACAGGTTGGAAATCTGTATTTCTCCTGGATGTGGAAATAAATAGCTGCACCCGTGGTGCATAACTTTTATTAAGAAGGGAAAGTTTCAACCCTAAAAAAGTAATAAAGTGGTGTGCTAGCAAAATGATATGCTGTGTCACATCTAACCAATTCACATGCTATAACAGCTATGCCTGTGATACATCATTTCTGTACTCCATTTATATGCATGTTAGCATGCTTAAGCATCTGTAGGCCTATGTGCTTGAATGAGAGTGGTTTTCCTACAGTGCTACTTCTCAGTGAAGTGACCCAAGCTCTAAGTAGCTTCCCAGGGCAGACAGTGCAGTACAAAATTCTACATCAAAAGAGGTCATAATGTGCTAAACAGAACTGCAGGCTGGATGTGGAGGAGAACAAGGGAGGATTTCTGACAGCAGTTTAGCCTAGATCATAATATGGATCAAAATTATGTGTGGGCAAGTTTCTGTCTTTATCCAAGGATTTATTGTATGATACTGGGTAAGTCCCTTAATTTCTCTAAGGTGTATCGTTGCCACCTAATTTCGAATTGCATAAGAAACCTAACATCCTAGGCTTCCTGTATGGTAAATGGAGTATGGGACCACCAAAGGGCAGTACAATTTCCTTATCTCAGTAGGTGTTCCATGGTGCTATGGCCAAACACTGCAGTTCTTTAACATGCAACTGGATGGGCTGAATCTTTCCCTCTGTCACTTCCCTGTCTAACAGTAGATATTTTGATTCTGTATTTTTATTCTCTAGCTCACCACCTATTTGATGTTAGGGCTGTTACCTCGCACCTCTTTCACTCTTAAAGCAATAGGATGCTGGAATGCACTGAAGCTGCAGCTACTATGTTAATGCAAATACATGTACGCCATAAAAACCTAAATACAAGCTAAGAGACAAAATCCCGTCTTTTTGCTAGTCACATTTTTACTTCTCTCTGTTGAGTATTTTTTTAACTGGAAAGGTAAAGATCTTTTTCACTGCAACCTCGTCCCTTAAACTAAAAGAATGAAGTGAAAACTCGTGCAACTCTGAGCAATTTTTCCTATCAATTAGTTAACTCTCAGCAAGTTGTATCTGCTAAGGAGATATTAATAGTAGCGATCAAAGAGAGATATCACAAATGTCAAAATTTCCAGCTGAAGACATAATTACCCTAAAAAGCTTTTTATGTAACTTTTTGCTGCATCTGCTGGAATTTATGAATCACAAAAGAGAAACTAATCATCTCAAGAGCGCAATGAAAATGCATAGGTCTTCTTATATTTTGTGCAAACAGAAGATTTGTTACATTTGGCTGAAATACAGATTTTTTTAATTAAGTAGTTTGTAATATTGGTGGAACTAAAGTAGTGCCATATTTACAGTATTCAAGGAACACGCATACAGCATCTCAGAAAGATGTGGTGACCAACTATTGGCTTACCTGCAAGTTGCCATAGAAACAAGATCATCTTTCTTCAAAATGGATGGTGTCAAATATTCAATATTTATATGAAAGCTTTGATATTGCAAGTAATATAAAGTCATAAAGGCCCTTTAGTTCATCTTATCTGGACACTGAATTTCTTGCAATATGCCCGTTATTCAACCATTAACTTGTGTTTGTCTGAAGTATGATCTCCACAAAAGCATCTTGTTTTGATCTGAAGGCAAAAAGAGAACCTAATATTAAAAATGTGTGCCTAATATCTTGTCTGAATTTGAGTCTGGCTTCCGTTTAGCCAGTGACTCTTCCTACATATTTGTTTTCCAGATTAGATGTTACCTAGTATCCGTGAAAGTTTCCTATTTACTGTAATCGAGAAACCTTCTAAACTTCTCTTTCTTAAACATTATATCCTGCAGTAAAATGTTTATTTAGCTAATAAATAATTTCTGTGGATTGCTTCTGATATTTAAGAACAGCAGGCTGCATGTGGGAATTCAGAAGTTAATCTTTCCCCTATCTGTTTTTGTGTGTGTGATCTGAAAGGGGGGAATGCCCAACATCACCAGTCTTGTTGCATGTTGCAGTGTTTCCCTACAGAAGAGCAGTTACTAATTATATGACAAATGCAGTAAGAGATGTTGATGTGGAATTTAGGGCTGTTTCAGATATATATGCTTTCAGAGAAGCAGTAATTATCTTCTTTTAAAGCTGCTTGGTGAGTCAACCTAACTCCAGGTCCTGGCTTGCCACCCAACACACTGCTCAGTCTCACCATGCTCCTCTTCTTTCACCTATCGTGTGTCAGAAATGCATAGCCAGTAACTGACAGTGCATACAGAGCTGCCCTGTGGGGCACAGTGCTCATATCTAAAGGTGAACTCCAAGTATCATGATTTATGGCTAAAAGTGAGGCTACACCAAGCACGTAGATTTGTAAACATACGATTGAAGTCCCTCTAAAAGGCTTTGTGACTTGGATTTTGCCTCCATGTCTGTTCTTGCAGCTTCAGAAGTTTAGTATTATGGTACACATTATTATTAGACCTAAGTATCTAATGTCTAAAGCTACTTTAGTGAACGTGTGTATTGCTGGACAATTTAGTCACATTGAAGGACTTCACACATGCAAGAATTTCAATATTTTAAGCAAAATTGCTGCAGTACTGAAGATTTCTTTCTTTTTAGAAAACAAGAAGCATTATAAAATGTTTGAAGCTAGTAAAATATTTTCAGCTTTACAAAATGACATAAATGTGAAGAGAAAATTACCTGGGGTCTGCCTCCCATTTTTTTTTTTTTTTTACTTTCCACCCAATTAAAAGTTCATTGCTCATAAAATTTTCATGATCGCTTTCAGTGCTGTCAAATTTAATACCATAGACTCATTTTTCCTCATCAGATCATAGAGACTAGACTGGACTGGATTGCAGCCAACACTGTTGATTTTTTTATGTGATTTTTATGCATTGAAATACAATCCTACATTTTAACTAAACTGCAATTACCTAAAGTGATCAGAACAGCGACTACATAATAGAAAGGAAAAACAAAACCCACAACAAATCCTAGGAAAATAATCATGTAAACACAGAAAAGCTGTTCTGAAAATTGTATTTACCAGCCTCATTTCTTCTGTTCAGCGGCAGCTCAAATGGCACCTAAGAAAGCTCTAGATTATGTAGATTACATACCGGCCTCATCCTCCATGCTTGTTTTCTGCTTAATAGGGATAGCTGGAAAATTAGCAATGGGATACTTTGGAAGACTGTCCATCCATTTTGCTGAGCATGGGGAAAGACTAGCAGCATCTTTTTCACCAGGAAAGCTGAAGCTTCTCCACAGGAGTACACTTATACGCTTGCCATGTACTTACAAAAATGAAATATTTTCTCTGGCTTGGGAAAAAAGACTAAATTAATATGTAACTATAACTGCTTCTGCCTTGAGAACTTATATTTACTTTCACATAACTTTTCTTGCTGTATTAAGGGGAAAAAAATGCATGCAGCTTCCTTTTTCAAATATAAGAATTTTCCAGAGACTACAAAAGGCTATGAGAATATTAGCATACCAGCTAATGAAGATTATTTTGCATTCTTAATGTAATGCATGAGGGAACTATACAGGGAATTTGAAGAATCAGGTGTTTTAAAGGAGATTAGGCCTTAACAACATCAGAAATTAAAAGCTTTGTCTTCTTGCAAACATGCCCATTTCAAGAATATTGTGAGAAGCTGCTGTCCTCAAGGGGTAACAACAATCCTTCTGAGGTTGTGCTGGCATTTACTGCCTAACTGAAAAAGTTAAAAGCTGTAACTCTACATCACTTAATGAGCAGCACCAATGGAGTTCAGAAGGGAATTTAAATTCCATCTGGATGTAATTATTATTATTATTATTATTATTATTATTATTATTATTATTATTATCTTATATTCACGTGCATTCCAAGGCAAGGATCTCTCTGCTTAGCTTGAAGTTTTCTTCAGCCCCATTATACAGTAAATATCAAAGCATTCCAAAGAGTCGTGCAGTAATTTGGGGAATTTTGCTTCCCCGGTCTCTACAATCATTGGAATCAAAGCTTGCAAAAGACAAAAAAGAAAGATGTACTATGTATAAGCTAGACAACTCCATCCCACCCCAGTAGGAAATCAAACCATGTAATACCATTAGGTCTAGCTGCTGTTTCTATGAAGCGATGCTGTTCACATTTGCCCTCATCTTAAAATGCTGTGGTGTTCAAAAAAAGCAGAGCCCAGAAACATGTTGGTGACTGCTATATCTCTCTCAATGTAAATAAATGCCATTATTTCTTCAGTAAACCCAAATTGCTCTCCTTGTTCCAGGCTCTTTGGTGCACTATATGGACTCATTTTCTGCATTGCAAATATAAAAATCTCTAAGCTGGCAGTGGTTTGATTGCTCTGTTAATTATGTACAATCAGTCCTGCTGTCAATCCACCAAAAAATGTAGACTTTTGCATGGTCCATAGTGGTGTAATTTAAAAGGCTGGATAGTATTTGCTGTATACATAGTGTAGATACACGTATCACAGAAAGTAGCTATATAAGCATATATATAAGGGTATGTAAAACATATATAAATAATTTCTGTTTATCTGAAGCTAATGTGATAAAAACTGCATCAAATCATACCCTTAAGATTTAAATTTCAATCATTTTTGTTGCATTCTCAAATAACTGTGGATTCAGAGGCAATTCATTCTTCCACTTGCAGTGTTACCAGGGAGAGACATCACTCAGAGCTACCTCCTTGCCTAATTAGCCTCACTGCTCTTGACTGTAAGCATGGACTAGTCTTTACAATCTGTAACATGAATATTCCTTTGCAGTTGCTCTGCAATGTGAAAGGCTTCTTCAGGAAATCATGGAAATCCTAACAGTTTCAAACAAAAAATAATTAAGATCATGGGTTCAAACTTAAACTAGAAAGTTCAGGTTAGATACAAGGAACAAGTTCTTTATTGTGAGTGTAAATTAGGCACTGGAATAGGCTGCCTAAAGAAATGGTGAGCGCTCCATCCTTGGCAGTGTTCAAGGCCAGGTTGGACAGGGCCTTGGGTGACATGGTCTAGTGTGAGGTGTCCCTGCCTGTGGCAGGAGGGGTGGAACTGGATGATCTTAAGGTCCTTTCCAACCCAAACCATTCTATGATAAAATTCCAATGCTTACCCTGTTTGAAACTGCAGTAAAAGCTGAAATCTCCTTAATAGTTTTCAACAGGAAATCCAAAGAAAAAATAAATTGGTCTCATGAAAATATAAGACTTTAATGTTTGAAAAACATTGAATTGTGCACTTAATTTCATTTTTAAATATTGTTTTCAAGAAGGGAATGATGTAGAGAACTTGAAATAATTTATTTCCACAATGTTAGAATTTGTTCAAACTGCTTTTAGTGTACAGGAAGATCCAGGTCTAAAACTTCATCAGTTAGTAGGGAAGAGATCTTTATTTCCTTTAAATTTGCTGTTTTGGAGAAAAACACTTGCTCAAAAATAATATCCTAGTTTATAGTCTGGGTCTGCTCTGGTATCTGAATTCAACACCAGGATGCAACTGGGAATCGCTGTCGCAAACCTACTCCTACATCTTCTATGTGGATGACTCTCATTTTGTTTTGGGGTATTTTAGCATGTGTAGAGAAGGAAGAAGTCATGTTGTCAGTACGAATATGTTTGGGACAGGAAAGAAATGAAACAGATAAGCTGAGATCACATCCAACTTGTCCAGCTCTTCTGTGGATGTCTTGACACAAGCCAAAGGTGCCAAGCAGGGAGAGGGTCTCTGCCTGATGCTGTGCTCAGGGCAGAAAGGGAGGTGAAGTTCATGGGATCACAGGGAGAATGCGCATGGATGTGTGGCAGCTTTTTGTCTCAAAGGAAAAGAACTGTCTTCTGTCTTGCTCTCAGAAGTTTGCTCATCCTCCCTCCTCGCTCGTGCAGTGCATGATCCAGCCTGTGTGCTTTCTCCCCAGCTCCATAAATACTTCCTGCATTTAAGCTGTTCTCTGCTGGCTGTCATAGCACATAATTATAACAATTTAAAACGTGTTTCTTTAGCCCTAGAGCTGTGACTGCTTATTTCCTCTTTTGCATCTATGATATAAATCAGTGATTATCAAAAGATGTCTTTGCTAGGCTCTGTGCACTGTGCAGCATGGTCCTCCTGGGGAAGACTCAGTCATCTTCATTTTATTGCTCACATCCCTAAGCTAAATGAAGAGGAATCTTCTAATTCTGAGAAAGGTGAATTTCCATCATAAGTCTGATACCCTAATGCTACACTTCATCTGTCAGCCAGCACTTAGCATAGCACCCCAGAGACAGTGAAAGGAGAGGTGGGGAAAGCAGATGTGAAGGATTTTGCAGTGACGTCAGTGTAGGGCTGTTTATCACAATTATTAGTATGAAAATGTTTTTTTGGCAGAAATCCTGCCCCTACTCCACATTGATAATAGTTGTATGAGTGTATGGGTGAGAGGAAGAGAAGGTAATCTAGAATATAATTTTTACTGGCAATTCTCTTTAATTAATATGCCAGCTTTAGGAAGAGCTTTATGATCATGGTGAGTGAAGGTGTATATGCTGTATTTCTCATGATAAAGTGTTGTTTGGTGGCAGTCTGAAAAGGAAAATGACCTATGAGAAAACCCTTCATTCTGAGCACACTCTGTTCAAGAATGGGAACCTACCTGTGGAAAAGCTTCAGGGGAAGCTGAAGATACAAGCCTGTGAGCAGCGGAGAGGATGAAGCAGCCCATTCTCATCCATATTTAGAAATGGGCACTGTGCGGTTGAGCTGCTTGGCTGATGGACATAAATAGTGGGAAAATAGCCTTGGGCAGGAAAAGGTGAAAGCAGCAGTGGGCTTCCAAGTTGTGCAAGGGTAAGAATGATCCATCGTTACTGAAGCAACAGGAGCTGTACCTTTTTCCATAGTGCCTCTTCTTGTTTTCAGTGATTGTTATCAAGAACTAAACCCTGGGTAAAGCCTGAATACAGCTTCTTTGGATTTTAGACTGGCCTGGAGTTGAAGTCTGAAACAGACATATCCAAGACACATTGTGAAAGGAACAACTGCAAACAAATGATACAAGTGAACTTTGGGGGTATTTCATGTACAGAGCTAGAAAGGCTGAAAAATGCTTATGCTATGCTGTAAGTGGTTCTTTAGGCTAGTATGGTAACTTTTCATGTAAGCAGAAAGAATTTAATATGATTTATACTCCATGTCCCTTTATCAGGGACAGGCAAAAGGGAATCAGGTGAAGAACAAGCTGTCATTGGTTCCAGGCATAAGAAAAACACATTTAAATACTTGAGTTGGTCTGATAAATATTTGAAAACAAAAAAAAAGCCAAAACCAAAACATCTGCTAATGATGCAAGAGCCCTGTTAGGATTTAGAGAAATCAAAGGCGATGCTGTATATCTGTATGTTATTTCATATAATGGTTTGTTCTTGTATGTCATTGTAAAAGTATTGTGATCCTTTCTGTGCGATACATCCCTCATAATTTTGAACTCACTCAAATATTGGAATATAAACCTCCAATAGTTTCTGTTTATTTGCTTTCTGTGCCCGTGTCTTTCCCTGAATAAATCCCTACTGAAGCTTTAGACTAAGCTCCACATGTAGTAAAAAGCCTTATTTCTTCCTCATACCCACTCATTACTCATCTGAGGAGGTGCTGAACTGTTGAGGTGACAACTATATCTGACCAAGACCAAACGGTTTATTTGTGGAGCCTGAAAGGTAATGTACCATGCTCTGGGATTCGATTACCAAGCTGAAAGGGCAAGAGATGATGTCCTTCAAACTTAGTTTAAAAATAAAAAGGAAAAAGAAAAGAAAATAAACACACAAACCCCCCAGCCTCTCCTCCCAGCTTAACTTTCCAGTAAGACGAGAACTGAGTGAGAAAACATAAAACTACCTCCTGCAAAAGAAGCGTGTCAAATCAGGTTGTCTTTATCTGGAGACTGCAGTGCTGGCTGCTGGCGGTATTTAAACAGGATTGTTTCATAGCTGGGTGCAGTACATAGGGAAGAGGACTGTTATTTCCTCCTCTTTTCACCATACCTAGGTTTTCCCTCTGCTACCCATTGTGCACCTGCAGATCTGGACATTTATTCATCACAAACTTAAATGACATTCCTAACCAGAGAGATCAAACTCCATCATTACTCCCACTTTCAGCTGCCCAGTTTATGTTTCACAGCGGATTTATGATACCTGCCTGCCTCATTGCCTGAGTGCCCCGAGCAATTTATTCCATAATGCCCTTCTTGTAAAGAAATTATGCCTGAATTGCTCACAGGTTAGTTCTTCTGTAGTGGCACTCCATGCTCTGGTACTTTTCAGTCATTCACCATTTAAGATACCTTGAAGGCAAACTGTGATATGGGATTTTGATTATAATGTCCAGACTTAGTGCAGTTAAACCAGAGAGGGAAATAAAGAAAACTGGAGATATCTTGGGTTATTAAATGAATTTCAGTTATACAACAGTAGAGTGGAATTCACAGAAGTCCAAAGAATTGCTTGGGTTTTAAGAAATGCGAAGAGTTGAATTTGATATACTATCTCAAGCTAGGAGGAAAGGGAGTTGAAATGCTGCAGACCTTAAAGCACCTTATAGATGCGTTGTTTAAGGCTGCCAGTGTTTGGAGGAAGCTAAATTAGAAACTATTTTTGTTCATCCTAGTTTTTTTTGGTTTTGTTGTGGGTTTTTTGGGGTTTTTTTTTTTTTTTTCTAAAATAGAAGGTAGTATTTAGGGCTGGATTTTATTTTAGATCCTTTTCTGTTAATCAGTTCTGTGTTAGCTCCTGCATTGTGATTGGCACTTCAGCATTTAATAGGACTCAGGTCTAGACAAGGCTGACCTAAATGCAGTTCCACAGAGCTTTACCTCTAAATGCGTGCACTAGAGGCCCATTGAGTTGCAAAGACTGGGAAGCTGTCCTGTTGTGGGAATTTGTTATGGCTCTTGAGGAAACAGAAGGAAACCCAAAATCTTTTTCTGAAGCAGAATATGTAGAAGATGATATAGGCTGCCACTTTCACTTTACCCGTGTATGGCTCAGACAGAAATTAAAAGAAAGAACAACTGTGGTCTGGCCCTATGAGCAAAGGGAAAGACCTTGATAACATTAGTCTTAGTTTTATCTCATTCCATGAGTAGCCCAAATAAGTTCAATGGTATTGTTAATAGCACAAAAAAGTACATAAAAGATCATTAAGATGTCTCCCTTATGCGAATTCAGAATGAAAACAGTTACTGCTCGAACAGTAAAATAAAATATATCATTACAGAAAATAAAATTAAAAAAATAAGAATCTTGCATAATTAATGCTGTCAGTATCCTATTATTGCGTATACATGCAGCTCCTTAACTGCATAATTATTTTGCTCCTAGTAATATTTCTGTAACAATATTTTTACAGTATTGTAAAGTTTGCTTTAAAATCAGCTCTAAAGAAAAGTGCAGAGCTGTGAGCAGGTCTGACAAATAGGAAGCAGAATGGGAAGTGACAGGGAACAGAGCTTGAAGTGCAAGTCCTTAGTGCTGGGTTTCTCTTTCATGACCTGGGAATTTTTGCACAGTAATGCTCATGTCCTAAGAACCAAGAAATCCAGGGCAGGACTTGAAATCTGCTCTTCACCGTGGCAGGAGACACAGCATAGCTCATTCCTGCTGTCTACCTCTATCCAAGCCTCAATCCAGCAGAACTCAAACTGGAATTATTAAATCCTCTTGCTGCATTCTGGAGGCTTTGTTGATGTGAGGGATGTCAAAGTGTCCATGCACAGGGTGCAGTTGGGATCAGTTCTGTAGCTGGACCTACATGAGGTGCACCTTCTTGAAAATCTCTCCACCACATGAGCCAAAGCATGGGAAATAGGGACAGCTGGGGGATTTACTTCATCCTCCTGGTCTGAATAAGATAGTACTGCAGGTTCAACCTAAAGGACAACCCACTCAGGTAAAGCTAGGAGCATGCTTGTGTGCCTGCAGGACTCAGAATACATTTCTGCACTGCAAATGTAGGATGTAACATTTAGAATTAAGATTTTTTCTACAACTGATTATGGACATAGAATCATGAAGTTCTGGCCGCATCAAATTTTGCAAGATATCAGCCTGTGGTATTTCTAAATCGTGTAACTCATGGAAACACAGTAACTTGCTAACACTTGTGCCTTGCTTCAAGGAATCATAGAATGGTTTGGGTTGGGAAGGACCTTAAGATCATCCAGTTCCAACTCCCCTGCCTTGGGTAGGGACACCTCACACTAAACCATGCCACCTGTCCAACTGTCCAACATAAACTCTGTCCAACCCGGCTTTGAACATTGCCAGGGATGGAGCATTTACCAATTCTTTGGACAACCCATTCAAGTGTCTCACCACCCTCACAGTAAAGAACTTCTTCCTTGTATCTAACCTGAACTTCCCCTGTTTAAGCTTAAACCCATTATCCCTTGTCCTATCACTACAGTTGCTGGTGTAGAGTCCTTCTGTCCCTCTCCAGCATCCCTATAGGCCCCCTTCAGATACTGAAAAACTGCTATGAGATCTCCACATAGCCTTCTCTTCTCCAAGCTGAACAGCCCCAACTTTCTTGGGGCAGAGTTCCATACACTCCAGCCTTTCATTGACATAAATCTCCTCATCTGCCTGGCCTGTCTTTCTTAAAGAGCTTACAACTTTCCATGCCAACATGCCAGTCATAGGACCCATCCCACCAAAAGGTGGCAGAAGACTGTCTCTCTGCTGGGAAGTCTGGAGAAAAGCGGTTTCCAGAGACAAATTTTTAAGGACAAGAAAGAAAAAAAGGAAAAAAAGCAAAACAAACAAAAAAGTGGTTTTCCAGGAAGTATTTTAAGCCTCAGATGGCCCTCTGAATTGCAAAGAAAGTATCATATGTAGGCTCCTATGTGGCATCTTCTGGGTTTCCTGGGGTTTCAAAAGTATTTCTGTGCTTTACTGAAGTATAGCTGAAATTGCTAAACAAGCAGTATATGTGTGCACATCAGGCTACTTCAAAAGTTGAAAACTCACTGAGAAAGCAGAGGTGAGGAAGCAGCAGAAAGATAGCAGTGAGGTGTCACCACCAATATCAGGCCCTGGGAGTGGAGACCCCAGCGCAACTATCTCGCTGTTGCATTACCAGAGTGCTTCTTTAATCTGGACTTCTTTAATCTGAGTTTACTTTCTTCCGGAAGTCTACACAGGTTGGGAAGCCAACAAGACAGATATGGAGTTCCAAATGGATGTAGGCAAACAGAACAAATATGGTTTGAAAGCACCAATGCGCCTTGCTTTGTCTGAGAAAGAGGTTTGTACAGGGAAAAGCCTGCGAACATCTATTTTCTTTCAACTGCTGTCATGCTGATTAGGAGCTTCAGGTAGCGTTTATGAGCCTTTTCTCTTCTTGTACAACGTTTCTGTCCTGCCTTTCAGAGTTCACATCTGTGGCGTCTTTTAAAATTCCCTGGTGACTTTTCAATTCCCTTTTTTTCACTTTTACCTTACATCATGTCTGGGAGATTTTGATTCCCTCATCATTCCATCCTTTCCTTCAGACAGATAAGAAAAATACGAGTTCTCTAGGTGTCTGTCAAGCTCTACAGCATACTAATTGCTTTTTGTCAAAGTCCAATCATTAAAATGCACTGCAGCGAAATAAGTGGAATGACCTGAGATAAAAGTGTTTCCTCTGTCTTTCCTTCCACCCCTCTGCAGGTGGTTACTACCCCACAGTTCTGCTGTGGAAGATGGTGGTTTACTCAAAACCTGCTGTAGTGCCAAGCTGGCTGCATGACCTTCTTGATTATTACTTACATCAGATCAGTGCAAATTGTAGTCAAAACAATGCAAGTTTAGGGACTGACGTCCTCTCCTATCACTTCTTCTCAGATAAATTTAATTTTCTAACCTTCTCCTAAACCTTCCTAATAGCATTAGCTCGAACCACCTTAACTTGTTCAGTAATTTTCCTAATTTTCCCTGAAGTGGTTGAAGCTGATCCCTGCTTTCCTGAGAAATATGCCCTTTGTGACGGTACCTTTCAGGATAATAATGGCATAAGCAACTGAGAAAATTTAACAGTTAAGTGTGAGTTGTCGGATACCTTTAGCATGGAGGTTATATAAACACAGGCTATTCAAAGATAATCAGTTTTGCTAATAACTTTGCATACAAACATTAACATTGCATTAAGCATGTTTTCTGAAAGCAAAAAATCCCTCCACCAATTCAGACTAAGGTCTAAGAGATTTCTGGTGTGAACAAATATACAGTACAGAAATGTATCACAGTTCTACAATGCGGCTATGGAACTGATGGACAGCGGTAGAGCAGTTGATATCATCTACCTGGACTTGTGCAAAGCGTTCAACACTGTTCCACATGACATCCTTGTCTCTAAATTGGAGAAACATCAATTTGATAGGTGGACCACTCGGTGGATACAGAACTGGCTGTACGGCCGAACGCAAAGAGTTGTGGTCAATGGCTCAGTGTCCGGCTGGAGGCCAGTGACGAGTGGTGTCCCTCAGGGATCGGTGTT
>JBCJKH010064534.1:12394-23037 GCA_039877255.1 Loriculus beryllinus
CCCCACATCATCCACCAGCACCACCACTTTATTAAGGCTGGTTTATATTCTTCACTTTATATTACATGGTTGTAGTCCAATTTAAATTGTAAGTAACAGTTTAAATACAAGTCTTATTGATATTTCCCTGAATCATTATACTATGATTCGTCTAAAGAATTCAGATGAGATTGTTCCTATGTAAAGGACAAGTGTCAGAATAAGAAGTCTTGAGTTCTAATCTCCAACTAAACAATAAATAGTAGTCTCTTTTTTCCCCATCAGTTGAATCTCATGTTGCTGTAATTAAAGCTTGAACTTACAAGCTGTTACTAACAGTTCTCAATTTAGTACCATGGAATTATTTATATTTTCATAACAAGTTCTTTGTTTTACTTTCTTCCGTTTTTGCATATGATTTCATCACAATAATTTAGCTTTATTATTCAGTACTTAGCAGCTTAAACTAAAACTTTCTAGGAAGAAGGTCTTCTTTTTTAATTAAGTAAAGAATAGCATAGTTTAATACAGTAATTGCACAACAATTCACCCATAGCTTAATGCACATGGTGTTGCCTTTGTTCCAACTTCAGAGTGAATGGAAAATCCTAATGAACAGGAGAAATCTGCTCTGCATTTTTGTAGATAAGATCTTGTGGTAATTGTGTTGAAGCTGAGCAGAGGTAAACTGAAAAATCCTTTGAGACATACAGAGCAAAAGATCGAGCCAGTGCTTTGAAATATAATTGGTTGCTAGACCTACACACAGGGCTCAAGGTGGAGAGCAGCTCAATAGCTTCATTGTGTAGCTGAGTGGCTTTTAATGCAAATATATCTTGTTCACAGTTAAACATCCCAATGCCCCTAGAGACTATACATAGATGAACATGAGATGTGCTTTCTTCCTTAGGGAGTCTTCCACACGATGGAGAGTGAGATCTCTGAGGGATGCTGGCCTGCTTCCACTCCCGTTTTGCATGTTGCTAGATAAGAGTCTGTTTTAAGTGAATGGTATACTAACTGCAGAGCCAGTAGTTCCTCTGGAGTTGCCCAAGGAGTTTACAAAGTTACTGATACACCTGGTTCCTCCTATTCCTTCTCCTGCTTTGCTTTTTCAACTGCCGGGAACAGGAATCTTTCTGTGTAAAGCTCTAAAGTTTCCAGAAACATCCCTATGGAAGAAATAAAAAGCTATTGGCAACCAGCTTGCTTTCCTTATCTTCCTTTTCTTCATTAGGACACAGGTCACCACGAGGTTCCCCAGGCTGAAAATTCTCCAACCTGCTCTGTCATAGATGTTGTTATAAATAAAATGCACATGAGGAAACCCACCATGACTCATTTCATTCTTTCCAGATCTTTCAAGAGACTTTTTCAGGACTTGAAAGCAGAATCAAATAATCTGTTGTTGTTTGCTTTTCAAGGTAGCTATAGGTAACTTAATTTTCAGATTAATTTATACACTGTTAAGTTATGGGAAAAAAATCTATTGTCATTTTTAAAAGATAGACTGGGGATGGTGTAACAGTTTGACTGTATGTAGGCTCTTTCCCTGGGTTGCAAATCCCCGCATGGAAAGCTAAATATTAATTCCTGTCAGTTTTCCGTAGCTGCTGAGGAAAACATCTGCATTGGAGATATTTTCTCAGAAATAAGACTTTTTTGACTTTTAAATACTTCATTGTAAAGGGACCACTTCTGTTGTCTAAGACACTCTGAAGTTTGTGAAAAATAATAGTAAAAATGAGGGTGTTAGACTATCACTGATTGCCCTGCATACAGCGCACTTATTTAGACGTTTATGTAAAAATCATCATGCTTGCTATGACATGCTGCTCAGCATTGCAGAGAAGGCTGAGAATTTTTCAGGTTATGCACTCCTCTGTAACATGTTATCAAATAAATTATGCTCTGTGTGACCTGAAGAATTTTTCCTTTGATTTTTATTTCACTTTTCTATTTTTTTCTGAAGTTTTCTGGGCAAAATCCAGAAAACATGACCATAATTCAGTTGTCTAACTGAGCAGCCTGTCACTGGTATGAATGACTAATGGTATTAGGCAAACCAGTGTTTCATTTTCCTCTAATAGAGCACAAGAACAATGTAGGAGTTTTCTCCTAAGAGTACTGTTCAGATAAAGTAATGTCAGGAATTTCTTTTTCTGAGCTGTTCAGGCTGGGTGTACCCCATTTGAGGTTGTCCAGATTTTTTTGAAGGTCAGTTGTGCAAGCAAACCTCCTCCATGCATAATCTGCGACAATCAGTTGGTGAAAATATATACCCCTCCAATTAACTTCTGCTCTTGATTTTAATGTCTGAGCAGACAGAGACAGACCAATTGATAGCTTCTCTTCTTCAGCTGATGTTCACCTCTGTAGAACTTAGATATCTTTCCCTTCTCTGTAGGCAGATTTCTTTCATGGTAAGGGCATCTGTTCTGCTTGACCCATGTTTCCTTTTCATGTGCCAAGTCTATCAGATGTGAGTAAAATTCCAGCCCCTTGAGTCAGAACCTAGAGGTTGCATGTTTTATATGGTATACAGAGATACATGTAGTATATAAGTACATAAGATACAGACTTTTTGTTGCCTTACTTTATAGCTCTGTCAGTGACTGTGACTCTTTAAACACAGCTGAATTTCAGAGATAAAAACATTTAAGAACATTTGTGTAAAAACTTGCAAAATGTCAACTGGAAAATCTTAGAGAGTTGGAGATGAGCTGCTAGTTATTTATGAGAATGCTCCTTTCTACACTAGAGAGTTTTTTCTTAGAGGCTGTTTAATAATGTGCTAAATGCACATTGTTTGACTCAGTATCTCATACTGTATGTGCTTAGACATTTGCTGTTTGCATGAGTCGCACAAATTTCTAGTGCTTTCAGTCCATTTTCATCTGTATCTAATCACCTAAATTTTTTCCAGTGCTTACAGTTTGGTTCTTTTTCTGTAATCTGACAGTACATCCACCATTTGAGCTGCAGACACCAGATCTTGAAATGAACCAAAACTGGGTGGGTAGTGTTTCAATAGCAGGCTCCTGTGGCTCACTTTGCATTTCGGAAGGTGGATCCTAGGGTGACTCTGTAGGACTTTTTGAACCCTGTTCTTGATTAAATAACTGAAGGGCCGCATTCTAGTCTCAGCATGTGACAGGAATGGAATTACTTGTGGACACAAAAGACTAGATTGGAGCTCTTCTGTATAAAATGTGAAAAGCTATCAAGAAATGTTTACAACAAAATAACACAGCTAGATTTCAAGATACAAGGTCTTGATTTTACTGAAGTCAGCAAAACCTTTCCAGACAGACGTTAGAAGTGAAATCAGGCTTATTTTGTTAAACTAGCCTCTCTCTAGAGCCCTCGTGCTGGTGGTAATCCATTAGTGCAATGTCTATCTGCATGCTGTGTCTTACAGAACTTAAGCAAATGCACAAAGATACATGCTCTTCCAAAGAATTACTTTGTGTTACAGAGTAAAACCTTTAAAAAATTGATAAACCCAAAACTTCTAAGTGTGGGAAAGAGAGGAAAACAAAACAAAACAAAACAAAACCAAACAAACAAAACCAGACAAAAAGCCCAGGAAGAGAATTAGTGCTGGAACTATTCAACAACACTGTTTCTAAATGGGAGAAGTGTCTCTGTGGTCAAAAATTTCCTGTGAGACTTTGTATGAAGTGCACCTCTTGTACATAGCACTTTGAAGTATCTGTTCTGCTATTTAAGATCTTATATAGGTGGTGAATAAAAGTGCTCTTGCTGATAGTGTTGCCCTGAAGATTTTCTGCTATAAATATGTCTTTTCTGATGTAATTACAGAAGAGGCACTTGGCTTCATTAGCAGCTCCAGCCTACAAGGGATCAGCATAGCACTGACATCATTGCTGTCTCTTCTTATGGGTTTTATTTTGGGAGCCATATACTGGAAGGTAAGAAATACTTCATTTAATTGCTTACATAGTGATATGACATTTCATAGCTATGGTCAGGAAGGAAGAACAGAACCATTCTGTGTTTGAAAGCCAGAGACATCTCTTTTGATTTTCACCAAAATGTGTGGTGTGCAAATGGAAATCTGTGTTGTCAGATTCTTGAATACCACCACCAAAGTGCAAATCCTGTCTAATCAGCATGATAGCTGTCCAACTGGAAACTAAAACCACAGGATTTCCCTAATTTCCCAGTTCTCTTATTGCATCTTGAGAAGAGGATTCTTTTGATTTTTCCCCTTGTGCCCCAGCCTACAATACAAAGGCTTTGATGGTAAAATTATACCTGCAGCAGATGTGTATTAGAGGACAAGATTTGGCCTACATTTTTCAAGATGATTGATATTGAAAATTTGAAGCAAACTGAAACATACAATTTTTTTTAGGGAGTTGATAGGGAAAGCTTTAGAACATTTATGTTTCACACATCTTCTTCCTAGAAAACACATCCCAAATCTAGACCAGAAAGTGGTGAAACTACACAGTGTCGTGACTGTCAAGAGGAAAATGAGATAAGGTATGTTGTTTCACTTTATATTCGTATATACAAATGTAAGTTTATCACAAAGATAAACTTTCTGAAGGTTTCTCTCCAGCTCTAAGACAAACATAAAAAACAACAAACACAAGGTCTTGCTATAAAAGCAAAATGTGTGCTGAGGATGTGTCCTTTAAAGGAGCTTTTAGTTAAAACATAAAAATTGATATGGAGGAGATTTCTGCATACAAAATGTTACTAAAGGGACATTACCTTTACTTTATTTTTTCTTACCCCCACTGTGAGAAAGGAAGGCTGAGACCTATATAAGGGAACAACAAAAGAAAATTAATTGTGTTATTTGCTGTGTGGTGTAAAGGTTCACATTATGTAACTAATTAGAAAACAACATCTTCCTGGCTGTGCTCCTATAACCTTCTAAACATTTTTCACAGGAACAATTTTTGTATTATCTCACTTTTTTTACTTTCCCCGGGGTATGTGTATATGAGCATCTATGTTTTCCAGGGTTTTTTTAATGCTAATGAGAACTCATTCAAAACCTGATAACTTCCCAAGATCGTACTGAAATGATTTATGGGTCTATTCATACTTAAACACTGCATTATCTGATTTTTAATGAGAAAAAAATCCTTTGTAACTCAGTCAATCAAATATACCTTAGGAATAACACTTGAAGACATTCTCAGTTGCTTGGACATGACTTGGGCAAAGAAGTCAGTGAAATTCGAAAAGGACTTAGGGATATTTTAAGTTAGAATAGTTCACGCTAAAGCTTTTTGAGAGCATTACTTAACCTTGTATTTCAGAGTGTTTGGTAAAATTTTAACTACGAGGGATTAAGGGACAGATCTGATGCAGATGACAGAGGGACACATCCTGTAGGCTTCTCAGGCTGTGTGAAATGCCTGGTGCTGCCCACTGTTGAAGGCAGAAATAGACAAGGTTCTGATCTAGCAGTTTGGTCACACGAGAGGAAATCTTCTGTATTTAAACTTTCTAGAATAATACATTCTTAAAACAAATTTGCTTCGTGTGCAGCACTTAGAATAGAAGACTACGTATTCATCAAGTATATTAGTTGCTACTAATAACTCATCTTGTACTTCATCCTCATAGTAAACTTTGGGTTCCTTTTCATTGTAACTCACTGATAAACCCTTCCATTCTATTTTCTTGAAACACTAGCACTGTAGTAATGAAGTACCTTTTTCTTTCAGTGTGTTGCAGCAAAAAGAAAAGGAACATCTACAAGTGTAGCTGTTGGTTTTTCTCCCTCAACACTGTTACTGTTTTGTGTACTGGTAAGTTGTTATGGTTGAGAGTCTTACCATAGGCTTAATAACTTTTGACTGCTGAAGTATAAAGTGATTCAAAGTCCATTTTGGGGAAAAAAAAAAACCAAAACAACAAAACAACATCTTGATATCAGTAGGCTTTGTTTATGTTGCTCCTTAGCAGCAAATATAATTAATCCTATATCATTAATTTAGTCATTTGTCTTTTAACCTGAAAATGTTACAAGATGAAATATGCCAGAATTCTCAAATGAAGGACAGCTACTGCTTCTCCTTCTCGGTGCAAAAGCTGATACAGAGAAGTCTTCCGTTGTTCTACAGCTGCTTCAAAGCAGCGTAATCTATAAACCAAAATCATTAAACTAGCAGATGAGTGCAGGAGAACAGGCCAGGTAAAGCTGAACATCTGTTAATTGTTATTTACTCAGCACAGTCTGCAGACTCCGTAGCCCTATCAGATACATCATTCTTGCTTTAGTGTGTAAGAGTTCACAGCAAAGGCAAGTGAGCTTTCTCAGTCCCAGCTGGTCCTCTGCAGAATGGTGCATGTCTCTGGCAAGAGGCTTCTTACCACAGGAGTTGTGCTGTACTTTATCCATCTCTGGCAAGGGCCTGGAAGATTCAGGCAGTGCTGAATGCTTCGTTTAACATTATGAGCAGAAAGAGCAGCATAAGAGTGTAACAGGCAATCCAAGTTTTGCAGGTCATCCTGTAGCGGTCATTCTAAAACGTATTTCAGAGTGTTTGTGGTGATCAAGTTAGTTACAACTTCAGAGATTTCCAATCTCCTTAACTGTTGTATTCTAACATCTGCTTACTGAGAAGGGCAGTCATCACTGAACTGGGCAAGTTGTCTGATTTTTCCAAAGATGTAAACTCAGTTTGGTATTGGCTTCTCCAGATGACTTCAAAGGGAAGTCTGCTGTCAGAGCTTGCCAGACAATCAAAATGCACAAACACAGTTCTGTAGAACAGTGAGAGTTGTTTCATCACCATAGATGACATCAAGGAGCTTTTGCAGGCAAGTGTGTTGTTGGACCAAGAAAGTGCATCTTATAATAATAATTATTCCTTCAAAATAAAGGGATATCTATGGAAGAGTTGTTGAATTTGTCTATTTCCAAAATTACAAGAAAAAATGTCTATGCTGTATGTCTGTGAAAAGCTCTGCTGTTTAGCAATGCAGGCAGAGAAACTAAGCAGCAAAAATATAATTTTTGTTTCTCTCTTCAGGCAGGTAACAGTTCCATGTTCGCTTCATAAATGAAGCAGCTTTAAGCACATTCGTATTCCTTTTGGAGTGACAGACTGAGTCTGCATCTGTTGTTGCTGCCCATGACTCCATAGACATGCTATAGAAATGAGGACAATTTGTGTTTGTTACTGTGAAACCAACACTGAATTGATGACAAGAAGAGTGTGCAGTTAGCAGGACTGTATCTATGTGAACATCTACCTTGTTTGGCATTTGGGGATTTGTAATTGCATTGAAACTTGCAGCTGACTCTGGCAAACAAAGTACATATCCTGAACAAAAAGCATCTTTCAAATGCCTCCAACTGTGTGTAATCATTGAAAGTCATAAATACTGTTGCATCCTTAATTTAATTTCTGTGTCCTCTACCTTACCTTGGTGTCTTCAGATGGACTTTTCTGAACTGAGAGAAAATATAAATGGATACAGATAACATACTCTTCAATGTTGTATATAAAACTTGAAAGCAAAGTCATGCCATGGACCTGCGTTCTAGCCTTTTACTTATGAGGAGAGTTTTTTGCCTGGCAAAAGTCATGTGTACAGCAAAATGTGGTCTCTGTTAGGTGCCAGGTTGCTAGCTGCTTACCCCAGAAAGCATCAAGAACTCATCAGACTTGATGGTCTCTGTTTAGGAGAAGCAAATACTGGATGAGGACAAAGTAAACAGGAGGTGAATGTACCTAATGGAGCTTCAAAGCGTTAAGAGTAATTGCTGGGTATGTGAACACTGGTGAAATTTCCAGCCATGCCAATGGAAGGGAAAGAGTCTGAATTGCGTTCAAACATCAGAATAAAGACAAACCTATGAAATGCATTTTAAATGCTGAAGATGCATGCCATTTATACCTTGTCTTTAAATGTATAGCATAGCAAATCTGAAAGATCCTGAGTGTATTTAGCTCTTACTTACATCAGCTGTAATTAATGTTTGCATTGTGTTTTAAGTGTTTAGTAAGTTTTAATATCCTGTCATTCTCCACTCTTAAAGTTAATTATCTCAAAACAGAAGAGAAAGGCTTTATTTCCCGCTTGTCTTCTGCATCTTTTGCTGTTATAGCATCCATGGAATCTGCACAAGACTGATGTATAGACATTCATTTTCAAGTAAATTCAAAAAATGCCGTGCTAAATGTTGCAAGTGTAGTTGTGCATCTTTTCATCTTGATTCTTTACAGATAATGGGTATGAATTGTTTATCTATATTAGGGGTTTGTACTTCAGAAGGTAGAGATGGCTGACTTGAAATGATAAACTGCTGTCTGTTGTCAAACTGACAAGGTCAGCAAGAGGTTTAATTTAAGTAACTTGAAAACTTAGAAAACCCAATATCATTTTAATATTTCACATAAGGTTGGAGTCTTCTTTAAAGCATAAAGTTACTTACTTTTGTTAAGATTCTTTGTGAAAATTTTAATCATCTGCTGAATCTTCTGAGAACCATGCATAAAAAGAATATGACATACATATAATATATATGTGTGTGTGCCTGCATGTGTGTGTGTGTGTGTATTATTGGTAGAACTGATTCATCTTTCATACTTCTCAAAAAAGAAAAAACCTCAAAATCTCACTATGTTTGATGACAGAGCTTACGTGTATGTATGTAAGTATGTATGTATGTAGCCACTCTGCGTGGAATTTTGACTGTACTGAGATCAATGTCAAAACTTCTCATGAATTCACTGACAAGGATTTGATCACATGGAACTATTTTTTATTTATACAGAGGCCTTTTTGCACTTCCTGCATGTCAGAAAAGGGTCCTCAAGTCCTGCTCAGCTGGTACAAATTATCATAGTTCTATTAATATTAACAGAACTTTGGGGGTTACATCATGGAAGAAACTTAGACTCAATCAAAAGAAGCTTAGCATGAGAATTAGGCCTTCATTTTTTTTCAGAAGTTGATGGAGCACTCACCACTTCATAAGAAAATAATCAGGGTTTATCATCACTTCTAAAAAGCAAGTGCATTTCAAATTTTAGCTCCTCAAAAATCAAGCAGAATTCTCCATCTACAGCTGAGTCTTATTTGACGTTGTGTAGTTTTTTACTCACAAGGCCCTCAAACTTCATGTTTTAAACTTATTTAAGAGTTACCCTGAAAGAAATGCCAGCATGGCCTAATTTATGGGAAAATTGCACCTTATTGGTAATGTAAAGAATAACTGCATATTGATTTTGACAGAGAGGAAACGAATCCACAATAGATTGAAGCAATTATCTTTGTGTTGCTCTACAGTATGTTCTCAAAAGAAGCTTATGCATTTGAAGCTTTACAGTATTTTTCTTATATTCAGTTAAACAAAAACATTGTATTTATTTATATTCTTTGTTCATAAGAATGTTAGTTTTCCAGTTTTTTTCCAGAAACTCATATCCATAATAAAATAACACATTGGTATTCTCCAAATTATACTCTGATATTCAAAATACATGATGATGTTTTCAGCTCCTGTTCAATACCATAGAAATTACTGATTGTAAGTTGAAACGTACATTAAAACCAGATAGACTGCTGCAAAATGTTTACCTTCCAAGCATAGCATCTTAAGATAGTAGCTAAGTGATTTTCAAACAGTGTCAGATACTTTAATAACTTCTATGGAGCAAGGCAAATTTAAGTTACATGAGAACATGTATAAACTTTACAACTTCATATTGCATATATGTGCCAAAGTAGTATGACGCATGGAGTAGAAGAACTGTTACTGGAGCCTATGGTTTTCCTGTTCTCTGCACATCTTTTTGAGAGATCTGAACAAAACATTGGGTATTCCCAATCATCTTGCAAAGCAGAAGGACACTTCTAGATATTTGTGGATATAGTGGATGGCATTGCATTTGAAAACATGATAGCCCAATTTGTCTACCCACTAAGGAGGCCCTAACTTTGGACATAGTGATGTTTTGAAAGGCTACTGACCTGTGAGACATCTTTGAAATCAATGGAAATACAGTAATTTGCTGTTCAGTGGGAGCAGGTATGGCAGGAATAGTCCTTTATTTTCTTCATTATGCAGTAGTAAGCTATTTAACTTCTGAAGAGTGATCTGTTTTTCAGTCTTCTTTTTGGGTAGACAGAGTCCATGCATTAACACAGTTAGAAAATTAACTCCCTTTCTCTTAAAATTGGGGAAAAGCAAGTAGTGTATTCTTTATACAACAGTCAACCTAATTTGGTTTAAAGGTATCTGTGGGTTTGTGCGAAACTAGTATTTTTAGATTTCCTTGGAGTAGTTGAATTTTGCATGCAATTAATAGTGACCTTGTGAGAATAAAAAGCTAGTGATATGCTGAGTAACTCAGTGTGCTACTTTAGATGTGTGTTTACTTGAATAAATTAATGGTACTTATTTCATCACAAGGTCATCTTATAATTAAGCTTATAAAATGTGCTATACTATGGAGTATGTGCACAACCTGCACATTTTTTAGGTTCTGATCTTCACCAGCTATTTCTCTGTTGCTCTCTCTTTGTAATATGCTGAAACTGTTCGTACAGCTAATAGAACTATATAAATTGAAAAGCCAACTGTATATATAAAATACAGATATTCTGAGTTAAATTTACATTTAAGAATTATCCAGCATTCTTCAATTCAGGAATCTGGT
>JBCJKH010064536.1:5088-17026 GCA_039877255.1 Loriculus beryllinus
TTTCTGAGCACCCTTGTAATAACCCCGCTCTGTTCATGCTCCTGATTCCCAGCAGAATTTTGAGGAAAAATATTATAATGGGGATCTAGTCAGTATATACACTGGACTCCAGAGAATTATGTAGGAGAGAATATCTACTGTGAACACAGTTTGTCCTCATGAAAGTCTTCTGTTCAGCTGAAGCATCTAAAACTATCTGAAATACGTGGCATGTGGCAAAACAGAGACAAGGCGAAGTACTCAGGAGCATCTCAGAGGAACCTAGATTGCTAACTGTGAGAATGTTAATCAGACCAAAGTTTTCCACCTATGTAGCCATTAAATATAGATGTTGGAGATATCCTAACTGTTCCTTCTATAGCAATGTCTCAGACAGAGAAACCAGTTTCCTCTCAGTTGTAATCAAATGAAATGGGTAAATTGTTTAAGCATCATTTTTCTTGTGTTTCATTGTCACTTTCATGTGCTGCCTTGGTTTACTTCATTCTCTGCTGTGTTATGGAATTTTAACTCTACCACCATTAATATAAAAGAATGCAAGTCTCAAGAAAAATGTACGTGGTATAATATCCAAGTGTAAATACTTTGTTTCTTATAAGTACTCAGGAAGCAGAGGCAGGGAAAAAGGGGGAATAAATAAAGAAAGCTATGCGTATTCAGGGGGACTATATATTTTGTATTCAAGTAAAATATGCTGCTCTAATTTCAGATCGTTAGAGCAGTATTTCCCAAACTGTGCTGCATGCCTCCCTTTGTAAACTAACAAGTGAGTGTGAAAAACTCAAAAATCTATTTTGCTTACTATAATAATCAAATTTTGGTATTATGAACAGAAGTAATTAACCTACCCCTTCTTATGCAGCCCCTGACCATCTGGTAGGTTTTATGCCTCATCCAGACGAATATGAACCACAGTTTTTGGAAACAAAATCATAAATGCATGCATCTATCTTAGATTAGAGTGTATTTTGAGTTTATTGATGGCAGCTTGTTTATTAACTGTACCAATAAAATCTTATTTTCCAAGAGATGTTTACCATTGAGGTTGGTGTTACCTGATTGTATGAATTTAGGCTGCAGAAACCCATCTGACATATTGCTACTAAATTAAGCAGATTAAATAAAATGCTCATGTAAATGACAGTGAAAAATCTAGTGAAGGGTTGTTTTTAATAATTTGTTGTTGGAGTTTTGTTTGGGTTTTTTGTTGTTGGTGGTGGCGTTGTTTTTGTTTTGTTTTGTTTTTTAAGTTAACCTTTAAATGACAAATGCACAGTTCAGCTCACCATTTTATAAGCCAAAATGTGAAGGTCAAGCTGTTGTAAATGTATGTTTTAACTGACACAATTCCTTTGGCTTTTATGGTTCAGTGCATGCAAAATTATATGTTTAAAACCCTAATTTTTATGTGCTTAACTGTTTTCAATAGTGGCTCAACCTTATGTTCATGGATATGCAATCTGGCTAAAATGAGACTTCTCTCCATTATTTTTGCAGCTTTTCCTGTTTTATATAAGAAATCTACATCTAAGTCTAAAAAATGTTGATCTTATTTTCATTATCTATATAACTAGTATTTCTGAAGAATGAAAACCATTTTTATTAAAAACCCATCTATCACGGCCTACTGCCTATTGTTCCAAAACACTAAAAAGAAGTGTTATGAAGTTTATTAGGATAACCCAATTTTATTTTTCCTCATTTTACTCCATTTTCTTCTAACTCTTTTTTTTTGTCATGCATTCCATTTTCTCATTTTCTTAGAATTTAAAAATTGTTTTCCTACTCAAACGAAATGTATGTAAAATTTTTCACTAGATATTTAGGGAAAATATGTAAATAATATAATATGGTTGTTAAGATATTTCATCATGTATATTCTCTCAGCTTCGGGCTTCATATTTGGGAACTTTCTGAGACAGAAGGTACATCTAGACCAGTGTGATAATTGCCAACAAAGCTGTATTTCCTCATCCACTTTCTGAACCCACTTTTTTCCTAAATCATATATTGTGATAATGAGATTAATATTGTGGTTAAGTACTTCAATTTTTCTAATAATTTGTTTTAGAGAGTTACCCAGAGAATTTCCATATTCTCCTCCTTTTCCATATTGTAAGAAAAAGGAAGTAACCATTTTTATTTATTTTCTTCAAGCCATTAGTGACTTTACAGACCTCCATCTTATCTTTCATGGGTTCTGTCATTACAAGCTGAGAAATCCACTTGCTTAAATGCCACTTCATATAGGAGTAATTCCATATATCTATCTTTCTCAGTACTTTATCTAAAACTGATAGTGTTTTCTAAGATGGCTAATTAGCATGTTGTTCAGCATAAAGTATACCATGTATTTATATGACAATATTATTTTTGTTTACTTGTTTAGTTTCATTCTGTACACTTTCACCCAGTTTCTGACATGATAGTTGTCTATTTGATATTAGTTTGAGTTTTGAGAATGGCAGTCACTAATTCTAAGGCTATCCTATTTTTAGTTAGCATGATATCTTAATATGTGCTTTACATAAAATTTATGAGCAATGAATTATCTCTGACATTTTTTAGCACTGAATATAATGAGCTCCTCCTGCAACATTTGACAGTCAACTTTCTTTTTCAGTTTCTTGGAAAAATGTTTATAATCTGTAAAATTTGTCAGGTCATTATTCACTACCTTATAAAACTACAGTGAATATCATAGGTCATTGTAAAGATCCTTCAGGGATCTCAAGGGTAAACCCATTTCAGTGTGGAATGCACCCATTGTTTCCTGCACTTAATTTTGTTTTCTTTCTTATCATGTCTTCGGTTACATGGTTTAGTGTAACCACGGCAAGGGTGTTGGAACTAGATGATCTTAAGGTCCTTTCCAACCCTAACTATTCTGTGATTCTGTGATTTATTAACCACATCTAGTGAACTATGGAAGAATTTTCCTTGTTTTATCCTTACAGTTTAGTGCCTTAAGGCCCCTTTTTGACTTATGTTTTTATTATCTTTTATCCTATTTCTATTTTCACTTTAATTTCCATTTGATATTTTTCTTCTTTTCTTTATGAGCTTCATTTTATTTTTCAGCTCAGTTTATATCCTTTCCAAATATTTATTGGGTGTTTTTGTTGTTGTTTTTTCAAGTTGTGGGTTTTTTTGTGTCTCCTTTGTGATGTTTCTTTAAATCAAAAATCCCTTTTTCTATGTTTAAATTCATATATCTTATTTTCTTTGCTTCTTACATCTTACAGAAAATCCTCTTATTATATCCTTTTTGGAATCAGCACATGTGCAAATAATAGAATTATAAAATATCTAAAGTTGGAAAGGAACCGTGAAGGTCACTGAGTCCAATCCCTGCTCTTTGCAGGACTCTCTAAAAGTAAACCATAGGAATAGGTGCACCTTCCAGGTGCTGCTTGAATTCTGACAGGTTCTGACATTTCCCTGAAGAGCCTGCTCCAGTGATTGATTGACCACCCTCTTAGTGAATAACCTTTTCCTAATATCCAGTCCGAACTTATCCTGAGTGAATTTCATTTTGTTTCCTCTGCTGGTCACCAGAGAGAGGAGATCAACACCTCCTCCTCTGCTGCCTCTCATGAGGAAACTGTAAACTGTGGTGAGGTTTCCTCTCAGCTTACTTTTCTCCAAACCTACCAAGCCAGGCAACCTCAGAAGCTCCTCTTAAGTCTTGCCGTGGAGATCTTCCACCATCTTGGAGACACTAATAGTTTGATGTCCTTATTATATTGGGGTGCCCAAAACTGCACACGGTACTTGAGGTTAGGCTGCATCAGTGCAGTGTAGAGAGGGACAATCACCTCCCTTGACAGACTAGTTACACGGTGCATGATGCAACCAGGACAATATGACCATTTTGTTTGTCCTGTTATCAATAAATGCTCCTATTTCTAACTTAGTAACTAGTCACCAACCTCAGTAAATGACACCTTAGATGCAGCAGAAACTAAGAAAAACTTACCCTTTCATATCAATATAATTTGAAAAAATATGCCAATATATGAGCATTTTATTGACACTACGTTGATTTTTACTGCGATCAATAATAATTTTAAATATGGAGCAAATCTCATAGCATCTTTTGAATTTGAATTTGATATGATTTACAAGGCATTATGATTCAATCCGTAATATTTTTTTCTACATATATGCTGTCCAACTCATTTTTAAAACTCACATAGAATACAGCTGAGGCAAAATAGAATACAGCTGAGGCAAAACTATTAGAATGTGTTGGGTTAAAATAGTTGATTTGCTCAAATCAGAGTGCTTAACTGAAAAATATGATTAGCTAGTAGAATTGTAGAATCATAGAATCACAGAATTAGCTAGGTTGGAAAAGATCTTTAAGATCATCAAGTTCAACCTGTACCCCAGGACTGCCAATTCCACCACTAAATTTTGTTACTAAGGGCCTCATCTAAATGTTTTTTTAACATTTCCAGGGATGGTGATTCCACCACTTCCCTAGGCAGCTTATTCCAATTCCTTGTCACTTTGGTGAAGAAATTTTTCCTGATATCCAATCTAAACTTCCCCTGACACAGCTTGAGGCTGTTCCCTCTTGTCCTATCACTTCTTACTTTGGAAAAGAGACCAGTCACCTCCTCTCTTCATCGTCTTTTTAGGTAGTTTTAGAGAGTGAAAGTGCATTATTTAGTATCTGGTTAAATATTGGATCAGTCAGGTAAACTTCTATGGGGTTTGCTTTATCCTTGTTGTCCAGCTGGTTTTATGATTAAGGTTCAGCCTACTCTTCAATGCTTTCATGGAATACATGCAGTACATACATTTGCTTAGTTTTCTTCATAGTGTTACATACCTCTATTTTAGAAATGCTGGCAACACAGTTTCAAACTTAAAATTTACAGCTATTCACAATTAGTTTAAAACCTGTAAGCTCCCAGTGACTACAAAGTTCAGTTGTTACTGCCATAGTGTTGCAGATGTACAGCAGTAAAATTAAAGAAAAAATGCTGAGAGAGCAGGAGTATAGCCGAAGATAATTCAGTGTTACACTATCTGAACAAACTAAAGAATATATAAGACCAAAAAAATATGTTCATGTGGTGGATAAGATTTTTTAAATAATTTCAGGTATTTACACCAAGCATGTTTCAGACTGTTAACCCTACACTCCCTTTACAATTGATGGATAGTGTCAATATGAACTTTTTTTGGACACAATCTACCTACCAAATGCAGAGTTCTTCTTAATGTTGAGAGAAGGGCTCCTAGAAAATGATAGGATCCCTAGTTGTAAAACACATGTGAAGAGGTGGAAAAATACCACCAAGTTGTTTGCAAAGCACAGCTATGCCATCAATCATTGTAATCTTTTTCTGTATTCTTAACTGACGTACATATACCAACAGTAGAGCATACTCTGAACCATGGATTCACTAGAGTGACCACACCACTCTAATGGCATATTATTATTGAACCAGCACACACTGACTAAATTTTATGTGGTTTAGTTTTAGGCTAAGGGTTCTTATAATGTGCACAACAAGGGATAGATGTGAATAGAACAATAAAACAAAAGAGATAACTGGATTCCTTTGAAAATATACAAGAAACTTTCTTAGAACAAAACATAAAATAGGAATTATGAATTGATAGTGCATATTGCTACTCCATAATAATAAATATTATCCTGTGCAAAAACCTTACTAGGTCTTTAAAACAAATAATTTAATATTAGTTAAATGCTAAAAATATAATTGTTTGAATAGGGAAAAATAGATTTAACTTTACTGCATGTTCTGATGCTTGCTTATAAAGTGTTGTACAGCAGTCAGAAAATGTTCTTTGTTTTCTTATTTTCCATATATATTACAAACTTTGAGAAGTCCACCAATCTTTAAACTACAGTAATCCCAAGTTATTTCTGATAGATATTGTAAGAAAGTACCTATTCAGAAAGAGGCAATATTTTATGTAGCTGAAAGAGGAAACAGGAAATCTGAATGAAATTAGATGTCTTGTAAGTGTTTTCTAGAGAGGGTTGCTAGAGATGTGCCAAATTTATGTATGGCAGGCAAAGAACAATAGGATTCAAATTTATTCTCTTGACTGTGGAAAACAAGACCCAGAGGCTCTGAGACAGAGAGGTTTAAAGAACTTCAGGAACAATTACAGTGGATCTGGCCTGCTGACAAGAAAGGCTTCCATACAATTTCCAGATTACTCATTTCTGATAGCAAAAGGAAGTAAAAGATTTCAGTGGCTGAAGTTCAGAATGCCAGTATGAATTGAGAGAGTTGCCAAATATTAGTAGCTTCATTTCTATGAATTTATGCTTCATGCCAAACTATAATTCCTGTATTTGACATCACTTTAATTATGTGGAACACTGAGAGGCAAATATGTCAGGTTTATAGCAGCATGTAAGTAACAGTCTTGGCTCATATCAAGATTGTCCAGAAGTCTTAGAAAACCCTATAGGTACAGAGTGCCATAATTTAGTTTAGTGTGATGGTACATGAGTTCACCTATCTTGGTGACTAGGATCATTTAATGAAGTCTTAATTGTCATTGCATGAAAAAAAGCATAATCTATCAAACTGGATTTTTGCTCTGCATAAACCATATGCCTGTAGGGATATTGACATCACAAATCCTGTATCTGGATTACCTGCTGCATCTGCTCTCAGAAATTGAATATACTTGGGAACATTGCTGAGCACAATCTCCTTTTGGCATAGCTATCTCAGTTTCAGGAACATCATGGCTGCAAGCATCCTCCCTATTAAATAACTATTCTCTTAGTTCTTCCTGTAATGCTTAAATCATTCTTGAGAATTGCTTAGGAAATTGCCAGCTAGCACAGGACAAATGTGTGGCAAGGAATATTCTCACTGTTTTCTAGTAAGGATGATTTTGCACTAGTGTCCAGAAAAACTCCCAGGTACACATGATTCTACCTGTAAGATACAGACTTCTTATACCATTCCATTACACTTTTAAATCTCCCTTTCCAAGCTGCTCTTCAATGTACTGATGCTTATTTTAAGGAAAAATGTAGAGACAACAGCTGTCTCATCTGCTGACTACTTTGGTAAGCAGGAAAACATCACTGACACACAGGCTTAATATAGAAAGAAAGATTTTTTTTTATATCTAGTAGCTTGCAAGTTCAAGATTCTAATGTTTACAATAACAAGCTTTTAAGATAAAGTTCAACAACCAGTTCCTAATAAAAAAAAAGCTCAGATGTGAATTTCATTACAGTCTGTAACGGCATAAGGTGCATATTAATACTGTAGAGGCAAGACAGTGTCAAGGATTATTGTGTTGAGAGTTCTTTTTTTAGATCAAAGTCCATATTTGCTTCTGGGTTTTTTTGCTTATAAGAGTAACTTGGGCACATTTATTCCTGGAGTGCCTATGCAATGTTTAGTCCTTTTTCCCTGGGTGTCAGGAGAGAATGTACTAACTGAAATCCCAGATTATCACTGCAGGTTCCAAGTGGAAATGTGTTGTGTCTGCTTGCCTTCCTGCTTTCATTCCCAAATGCAGAAAACTTTTTGTACATAATAAGGAAATACGGGAAGGCAGGAGTGGCTCCTCTGTTCGCTTTCTTCATTATATCAAAGTCTTATCCAATTCTACAAACAGATACTAATACACCTCTAATAGATGTGAGCACAAGACTCTGACCTAAAAGGGACATAAAAACAAACAAAATCTAAATTTTAACTCTGTGATTCCACAATTAATGTCCACAAATAGACAGTATTTTGTGGATTAAATCGTATGAGCACAAACTTTGGGACCAGTTAACACCCTTGCTCTTCTTGTTTTAAACTATAGTGACCTCTCTAAGCTTTTGGGTAGCAGAGCACTGAATCCCCACGCAGCCTTGGTCTGCAAGCTGCATGGGAAAAGGTTACTTCTCTTTTGTATTTTTTTTTATTGTATTCTCATTTTAAAGACATTTTTATCTTTAGCAAATGGACTATTTTTGTTGTAGATGTATGTGGCTAGGCATATCATGCATACTATATATCTATATGTTGAAACTTGGGAATATAATGCATAATTAGGGTAACTTTTTATTCCTTTTTTCTTTCTGCTTATTTATAGCTTCCATACAAGTTCTTACTGTAAGATAGGATGCAATGGGAGGAACAGAAGAATATATTAAAAACCATAATGTATTCACTGAATGTATTATGAAATATAATTCTATAATGTCTGTGATCCTCACACTTTTCTTCTCATTATCTCTCATGTGTTTTCTTACCTCAAGCCATGTCCTTCCTTAGATCACTAATCTTCAAAATAAGATTTGTCCAAATCATAGGTATACCATGAGACCAAATTAGATAATAAATCACTTGAGAGTTAATTAAATGACCCACATAGGTGAAAAATATTAGGAATTCTGGAGGTGACAAATAAAAGACTTGACCTTCAACTTCTCATTAGACAAAACTTTGAATAACATGAAGAAAATGGAGTGCTTATGAATTTATATCAATTGTTAGTATCTGTTTCCTTAGATGACCCAAACTTTAAGCACATCGGCACTTGCATTGTGTCTCTAAATTACATTTTCTGCTTTACATATCAAGATTTAAAGTCTGTTATTCACTCCTTCTGTTTGTGCTTAATAAAAGCAGGATATAATACTTAACTGTTATATTATTCTCAGTAAATATCCACCTCTCTGTAAGTGCTCTCCAGGTAGTGCTAAACTGTCAGAATATAATGCCTTCTGGTTTTTGAGTTTGAATAACATGAATAATCAAACAGCTGGCTCTTGTTGAAATGAAAGACCTGCAACAAGCTACACTGTAATGTCACATTTTGCCACTGCACTTGTTCTTGTGAAGTTACCCAGTGCTTTCTGCACGTCTCCAACTCTATGCAGTGAATAAGAACAAAATAACTGACCTTTTTATTTAAAACAGAAATCAAAAAGTTGCTAATTTGTATTCTACAGATTCATTTTAAGCCATGAGATTTTGAGGTTTATTTATAAATAATTGCTATTAGATGTTGCTAATGTTCAGAATAGAAAAAATAAAGAAAATGTATGTTTTTTGAAAGTGCACAGTACTGCTTTTACCTGCTCACATTGCATAAAAAAAGTAAAATGCTAAAATGTTAACTGGCATGAATAGAAGCAATATAAATTAACAGGTCTGAAAATTACATTACAAATCTGCTGATGAGAAAGAAATTAATAAAGTGAGTAGTGAATTTACAAAATTTAAGGCTCATATTATTTTATTTGTTTTTGAATAAATGCAAGCTTCAATCAGTGTTGACACTGAACAGATAAAAGAAAAAGACAAATCAAGTGGTTGAATGGCTTTTGAGAAGAAGATTTGACTGTAAACAACTTGCAGATTTTTGCCTATAAGCCTGTTTTAACTTTCAAAAAAATTACCTCAACATTACAGGTCTGAGCTGATGACTTTAAAAGGCCATAGGGCTATTGAATCATTCTGCAGGACACACACATATATATATATTCAGTACATATACATCACAGTATTCTGTGATGTGTGTGTGTATGTATATATATATATATATATACATATATATTTCCCCACAAGAATATATAATAAAAAGCATTTAAAAGCATCTCATAAGAGGAATTTTGCTAAAAAGTAGATGTGGCAAAATATTGGTAGAAATCCAGGAATTAGAATTAAGAGTAAACCTGGGGGAAATATATTTGAAATGCAGTGAAAATAAGCCTAAAATTTGATAGAAACAAGCAAACAAACAAAACAAACAACTTGATGGACCCTATTTAAAGGATAAGAGGATGAAATTGGTGTCACCACAAGACTGTATATCTTATACAACTTATAGCTAGCTAAATTGCTATTAAAATCAAAACTGACTGGATAACTGTTTTAAATTCTGAGATTTTTAAAGTGACTGTTTTTATTTCAGCCTGAATTTACTTTTTTCCTCCTCAATATTTTCAATGACAATTAAACAAAAAGATTTAACAAAACTAGAACACTCTTATTGCATAATTGTGAGAGTATTTTTAAAGGAGTTTAAAACATTTACAGAAAATATTTTAAGAATTGCAGAAATTTTCTAATCTTTGTTAAAGCATTAATTTCACTCAGACCAGCTTTTGCTCTCAAAAAGGCTTGACTCCAATGATTTATTTTCTTTTTAATTAATATTTTTACTATCTATAATTAACATAGGATTTCTTGTGATATTCTGGACAAAAGCTTCCTTTACTGAAAGCAAAGTATTCTGTGTAAACCTTTTAAAAGAAAATCTGTTTAAATAAACTACACACATCTGAATCTCCCCAGTCATTTCCCTTGAAATACCATATATATTCTTTTCTGTTTTTTGCTTAACAAGTTGTCAAAATTTACAGAAAATAACACATTCTGAAAGGACATTTAGAACTCTAAAGTAGGTTACCTTTATGTTCGGTGCCCCTAGGGCTGCATCTGCTCTTCAGACAGTCATAGGTCAGTTCAGCAACATACAAGCTGAATTCTTAAGGACAATTTCTAACTTATTGCTAACATTGAGACATAAAGCAACGTAAAAGAAACAGATTATATTTTTAAGATTAGGAAAGATTAGGTTACATTAGTTTATAAATAAGAAGATTTTCTGCCTCTAAATGTATTAAGTTTTAAGGCTGATCCTGGTCTTTAAAGTGTGTTTTTCCCTAATAAAATTATTGTACATTTCCAGCCTCAAATATTGGCAGTTAGACAAATGGCTATTATGTGTCATGGTGCCTTATTCACTGGTCTTAAATCTGTAAAGAAATTAGGAACAGAACAGCATTTAAAACACTTCACTTACTCAGAGGTGAATTTTCAACATCCCTCTGAGAAAGAACAGGAAATTTGATTCATTAAGTTAATTATTTACTTATGTAAAGCATTTTCTAAAATGATCTCTAAAATCTACAAAAGGTCATAACAGGGCTTCTCATTTAGTCATTGGTTTTGAGTTTAAAAGGACTCAAAGGTTAAAAAAAAAGTAAAAATAAAAAATTCTATCATGTAAACATTCACACACTTTGTTCAATTTTCCCATTTTCCATAATTACCCCAAGCATGTTTTTCACCCTTGCAGTACATATAAAGCAATTTCATCTAGTGCGTATTTTATTTTAGGAATGAAAAAACCCTGTTTATGTTTTCAACATAATTTCTAAAGCCAGTTATGAATATAACTCTTGAAAATTTACTCTTGTATGGTGGTTAATCTGCCTTGACTTGCACCTCAGGAACAAACTAGATTTCAACAACACAGTGACAAAAATTTCAGCAGCTTTTTTACCTCACATGTGTGTGCAAGCTTTTCTTTGAATACTTTGCTATTACAAGTGCACACACACAATGACCATAAGGCAGAATTTAGTGATATTATATAATGACTATAATTTGCTATGTCCTTGCAGCATTTTTACAGGAATTTTGCACATTCAGTAATCCTGTCACACCTTAACAGAAGAGAGTGCAGCTCTGTTAAATATTAAAGCTGAAAAACAGGTATGAATGAAGGACTTAACATAAAGGAGGTAAAACTTTTTAGTTTCAATCACCTCAGGAGTCCAGCAAAGGGAGGAACCCATGGAATAGGGGACAAGACACCAGATGTTGCTACACATAGACTACTTCTGAGTGGCTTGGAAACTGTTGAATTATCCTCTTAATAAAGCAACCTATACTGTCCAACACAAAAGACGAAACTGGTGCTTTGACTTTTCTTGTTGTCGATTCTGTCTTACAAAACACCTCTCCACCCTTCCAGGGGGAAAAAAAGAAAAAGGGGGGGGGGGGGGGTGGGGGGGGGGAGAGGGAGGGAGAGAGAGAGAGAGAGAGAGAGAGAGAGAGAGAGAGAGAGAGAGAGAGAGAGAGAGAGAGAGAGAGAGAAAACTCACATCTTCTTCAGCAGCAAGAACAGT
>JBCJKH010064539.1:0-13449 GCA_039877255.1 Loriculus beryllinus
CTAGCAAAAATACTCATCAGTGGTTTTAAAAATACTATTCTGATATTGTTAAATAGTTTGGGCTGCTAATTATTCTATTAGCACTAATTATTTTATTAGCTAATTATTCTAATAGTGCACTATTCTCAGAAGTTGTGACATGGTGAAGAGCACATGATTTTCTACCTCCCTTAACATGCAGGGAAGTATTTTTCCTCATAGTTCTCTGAATAATTCTAAGGTACTGGAAGTACCGCAGTGCTACAAGTTCTGATACATCCTTGTTCCAATGAACCTTTTCAAAGAAACACTGTAGTGTTTTTTAGTTATAAAAATACAAATAAAAAGAAGTTACACTAATACAAAAAGAAAATGAAAAGTCACAGTAATTTTCTAGATGAAAGATAGGTTTCCCCAAAATGCCTGCCTCTTTTTGCTTGCAAATACTGTGAAGATGAGAGAGCAAAGCAAGATCATAGCTAGTTGGATGCTCTTTTGCATATGCAAACACACACTGATTTACCCAAAGTATATTGGTATTTGTGTAAAACTGTGTGCTTATGGAATGAAAGTATGTCATTTGCCAGTGAGACTCTTTTCTTCTCTGGAGAACAGTTTTTATTTATGTTTTACTGTGCTAACAAACAGATAACAAACTGAATCAACACCACTGAAGTCAGTGAATTCTTTATGTCCTTGGTGGTGGTAGGATCAGGCTACATGTAGGTGTGTGGGAACTTTGGACAATTTTATTAAAATGGTCTAAAATATTAAAGTCTTAGAGGACCTTTAATTAAATTATATTGTCTGCATTTTCTTCTGATTTTCCTGCAGGAAGTACATATTTCTTGCAATCTTTTGTTTCAGTTTTACCTGGGTTCCTTAAACTGAACCCACTTTTATTTTTCTCACATCTAATTTTAATATATATGGATCAAAGTTGTTACTAGTTTTCATTTCTCAGTTTGTACTGATCCTCTAGAAGATTAACTACATAATCTTTATTTTTAATAAATTATAAAATTGATAATTTCGTATGTAAAAACACTTTCTTGCAAGAGACCATGAGGTCTGAAAACCAGAGGAAATTCTAGACAGATCAATATGCAAAGGTGTGTGTGGTCTACTCCTTGGAAGTCATTAGGTTAGTTAAACCTAGTTCTGTGTAATACAGACAGAGCTACTAAGTGAAGTGCTACGCTTTTCATCATGAAAAATTTGTCTTGGTTATGGTGATGTGGAATGAATGACAAGGTGATACTTTTTCATGCAACATGTCAGTTCCCTATGAACCTTTGCATACTTATCCAGGGATGAGAACACTTGACTTCCTTTTGAGTCCTATCTTAAAGTAGCTTCTTTTCCAGCAATATTTCATAAAGCATAACTAGGGGTAGGTCAAACCTGTGTGCGTCAAGTAGTGATAATCGTGTACTGCCTTGGAGGAGAACTGTCCTGTATTCCAGGTTCATCAGAAACATTTTGTTTAAAATGCACCTATGTAACTGTATCAAAGTTGGGGTTTTTTAGGGCTGTTTGTGGACAGTGGAGTTAGGGAATGGAAGCAGGGAAAAGAGGCTGCAAAACAATTAATTCCTTTTAGGTCCCATGTTATAAGCAAGTGGTTAATTCTTGCATTCAGATTATAGAAAGAATGGTGAACAGTGAATATTTTCTTCATGGTAGTGTCTTAATATAGTAGTCTTAGGTAAAACAGTCAAAGCTGCAATATTAAACCATATACAGGGAGATAGTGTAAGTTGAGACAGAAGTGTAAAAACTTGAAGCACTGTCCTCAGCTTGCATCTTGGGTTGAATTGTCTTTATGCCTTTGATAGAATCAGAGCGTGACTGTGTTGGAGCAAGAAGGTATTCTGCAGGCAGTGTCTTGGGGTGTAACCTGAGCTGCAGCAGGGGCTGCTATTAGTCACTTTTATGAGAGTGCTGCAGGTGTGTATATATATATATATATGTATATAAAACTTTGGATATATAGGGAGAGCTGTAAAAGGTACTATTGCTAAATACGGCAAATAAGTACAAAATCTTCTGCCCTGACTCAAGTGGCCTATTATCACATTTCTTCAAATTGGAGCAAGCTGTTCAGGTCAGCATGTATGTCCAGATCCACCAGAATGAATTCCTCAGCTTGCACTCGCTACATTACATTTCTTTCTCTGGGTTTCGCAGGACTGTGACTTGAACAAAGTTGACAATACACAATATTACATATTTACTCTATAGATTATACTTCTCTAGAGAACTGATGTCAGCTAATCTGCCACTTACATGTTTTCAGAGACCTACAAACTGCATCTCCAGTAATATTGCAGGAGAGTGTCAGATTTAGGTTTCTGTAGTTTTCTTATTTCCCCCAGATTTGTAGGCATGTATGCCTTTGTCACTTTCTTTGTCTTGTGAATAGTTTCCTTTCTGTGTAGAAATGCTGCCTGCCAATGCCCAATTTTGGACACTCTTAGGGTGGTAAAAAGTTTAAAGCAGGTGGTTGTCAACAAATGATGACAAAATTCTGAAATACTGCTCTAGTACAAATGGTGAGGCTTAGTATTTAAAGCACATTTGAGCATATAAGACCTGCTTAAATTCCTAATGCCATTGCTACCTTTGCTCTGGAATATTCTTGGTACAATTCATGCATTCCGTAATAAAATTTGTTTCTTTTACTGAAAACAGCAGAACCTCTAACCAGCTAGGAGTATTCAGTAATGAGTAAAACACTATGAACCATGTTATGATTTTGTCAGATTTGTTAAATGCTCCTCAGTGAAGCTGCACTGATTTACAGTGGCCTGTCTTCTCACAGTAGTATCATGCTGTGTCGAAAATGCCTTGCAAGAAGTTGTAATACAGCTAAACTTGATGATTGCCATTCTGTTGTTGACTGGTGCTCAGAAGACAACCAGTAAAAGACTGGAATTCAGGAGAACTGTAAGTGGCTGTGGATCTTAGGAATATAACTAAAAGTATTTGCATAAAATAAGTGCTGAAGAGCTAGTGGGTATGGCAAAACTTGGATTCTGCATTGCATTTGCTAATTCAGCCACTCGGAGTAATTTAAGTGCATTATAAAAGGCTGTTTGTGTCTATGTAAAGTGTGACACAAATACACAAATCTGAGAATGCCTTCTACAAGTTTATATATCTTAATGAAAAATGTCAAAACTTAATGGATCAACAGTCTGTTTAGCCCTACAGTAGCCAGTTTTAATTCTTTTTTGTTTTCTAAAGATAGCACAATGTATCATTGATAGCCCTAGGAATAAATTAACACTGCAGAGTGCTTGTTCTTGGAGCCAGTCAGTGACTCTTTTTCTGTTTTTTTTGGGGGGCAGAAATACCTCTCTGCTAAGGATGGTCATCCTAGAGTGGTAACCACTGCCTGATTGTGTATGCGTTTTTATTAAAAAAAAAAGAAAAATAATCCCTTTATGTATCATTCTGTTTGCTGTTCTGTTTTGTGTTGAGTGGAGAAGTTCCCCCACCTAAGTGAGTGTCTTTGAATGTTTGTCTTTGATGTGACACCCGAGAAGCATACCTTGGCCGTGGGCTTAGTGCTCCTACTGTGGGCAAGTGGAGTTGGAATTTTACTTGTTTGCTTCTGAATTCACATTGGCACTTTGAATAGGAATATTTTTTTTCTTCTATCAAATTTACAAAAGCTCATTCCTGGGAAAGATTCTTCAAAATAGCTTCAGGTGCCCAGGTGCTGCAGACTTTATCAGACAGTAACAGCATTTGAGGATACAGGTGACTCATAAATGCTGCTTTCATTTGGGGTTGCAGTCTAAGGGAAACAAACAGACCAGAAGTGGATGATACGGAGGATTACTGGCTAAATTACAAGGTTATTTTACTTAGTAGTAAGCAAGAAAAAACATGTCCAGTACAAAGAAACCCTAACAGTTTCCACAGTGCTTCTGAACCAGAAAGAGCTTGTATTGCTGAATAGGTGAAGAGATAAACAGTAATATTTGGCTTGTGTAAGTACTGTCTTTTATAAGCCATGGGGAAATCAACCTCCTTTCCTCTTTCCTGAAGATACAGAAGCCTTCTTGAAGCACTTGCTTTTAGGGGTGAATGTATTAGTGAAAAATTCATGGGTGACAAAGATCTAATTTTTATAGAAATGAATGGTAACACACTTTGGGACTTCAGGTCTGCATGGGTGTATTTTACATTCACCTGCCTTATTCTTCAACTTTTATTTTGCCCTTTTTTTTTCTTTTTCCTGACTGATAAATAACTGAAGGTTTAAAGTGGCTCATCCCACTAGGAATTGCTGCCACTGTAAGGAAAAAATCAGTAGTGGTACAGTGATGTTTTAATAACACAGAGTAATCCCCTTGTACTTCAGTAATAAAGTTGCATGAGCTGCAGTTAGCTTTCTTGTTGCCATCTTTCTATTGACACCTTTCTGTCAAAATGATGAAGAATAAAACCTACGTGTTTTCTTTTACGTTAAATATATTCTGCAAAGCTTTTGTGAAATACAAAGCATATGAACTTTGCAGATAATGTTTGCATTTGGGACTTGTGGGTAAATCTGTGAACTTTGTGCTGTGGAAATCATTGCCCTTTAAAGCAATTGGTTATACTTAACATAAGCACATCCCTCAAAACTATATTTTGTGGAGTACTCTAATCTATAGCGCTTGTTTTTTAGGGGCAGGTGTGTAACTACTGGTACAAATTGAGTTTTCAAAATTGGTCGGTTTGAATGCATAGTTAGATGTAGCATTTTTAAAGAGAAATTGGTTAGCATTTAAAACCAACAGGCAAAACCAAAACTCTGGCAAACTAAGCCAGAGAACTTCACAGCTGTGGGCTGAGATCATATGATAGCGTAGTCCAAAAGCTCATTGATATTGATCTTAATTTTCTCGGTAACATGAACATTGGTTCTAATAGAAGAGGGAATTAAAAGCAGACTAATACATTCTTGGATGTCCAAATCTGATGGAACACAAATCATCCAAAAGGGTATCCCTCAAAAGCAGTGGGTAGGAGGTATGTGTATGAATTTCATTGCCTGGTAACAATGTGCATACACATACCTGGAAGAAAAAACACCACTTAAAACATGTACTTTCCAGTAGATCAGCAGGGCTCATATACTTTCCAAGTTTAGACCTTCTGCCTTCCTGTTGCAGGCTTTTCTGTGGAAGTAGCTGGGGCAATATACTTTTTAAAGGAAAATACATGAATAGCTGAGATTAAGTAAAGCATGGCAGGAAACATTAGAGTTGGGCTTCTGCCTGTGCTGGTGGTAGAACATGGGCATGTTCAAGTTTATTGCATGAGTGAGGTAGACGTCAGGAACAGGGTTAGTTCTTTCAACAAAGATAAGTGTGTTTAAATGCATGCTTAAGAAAAAAAACCCATGTTTTAGGCCAATTTGAAGGTTTATAGAGGGGGGAAGAAAGTATTTCCCCCTTTTTTTCCTTCCTTCTTGGTCCTTATCAGACCTATGGTTGCAAATAATCCGATCTGAGACACAGGAATGCATTCTGTGCCAAAGTGGTATGCTGGTAATGCTGTTCTTGCAGTCAGGGTGCACCTTGTGATATGCCCAGCTGTGCTATGTTCCGGCTCTTGCCTTGAGCAGGTGCCCACTCTTCAGACCTCTTTCCTTGTCGGCTGCCAGGTGACCATCTTTATGTTGACTTTGAACTAACTGAAGAGTAAAACAGGGAGGGGAGAGTTAAGCATGGTAATATAGCCCTTGGAGCTGAGGTTACTCTTTTTTCCATGATCCCATGAGGTGAGTAATACTAAATATTAAAATCACCCTTAAGTTTTTGTGGCAGAGATTTGAAAAAGACTGGCTAGTAATAGCCTAGGGAAGAGAAAGTGTGTCTCAGGAAAAGCAAAAATATTGCTGAAAATGGAAACCCCAAGGGATTTCCTTCCCTGAGTGCTCACAGCTGGGCTCTGCCCTGTATGAAGGAACAGAAGGAAAAGCTCCATCAATATCCTTCTTATTAAATTGGCACAGGTAATATATTGTGCTAAAATATGTTTATCATGCTGTTTAAAACAACCAGGTTAGAAATCTACTGGCAATAAATAAAGACTTATTGTTTTTGGTGGCGTTGGGGCACCTAATACAGCTTTGGAATACTAACTGGAATTTGTGAAAGGGGAGAAAACAAATGTCCTTGTGCCATTTAATTAACTATCTGGCCAATATTTCTCCCATTTAATTGAAAAATCTGTAAGTTGCAACTGGCTTCAAGCACACTCTTGTGCAATTCTGCCAACAGCAAATAAACACATTAAAATACAGAAAGCCTGCACAGCGTCACATGTACCTGATAAAATCATACCTTGAACTGTGGAGGTGGTTTCTTGTAGCAAACCAGTATATAATAACTGCATTTTGTAATTGAAAGGAAGTGATTAGGAAAAAATTAGTACTTATTTTATAAGCATAGCAGGAATATCTTCTGGTAAGTGTGTCTGTGTGGGACAGCTATGAGATTAGGGAAAATATGAGCAGTTGTTTTCTTTTAAAATTAAGACGTACTGCCAGCCCAATATAAGTAACTTATTTTATTCAAGTTGCACTGCACAGACACTTTTATTACTTATTCCTTCTATTGTTATTCGAAGTGACACTGTAAGCTGTGATCAAAATTCAGGAGCTGCAACTCTTAAAATTTTTACAGGAGTTTGAATCAAGTTTGTGCGTTAAAGCCTTGCAAGATTTAATGAAGAAAAAAAAAGTGTACTGTCTTTTTGAAGAACTAATTTAAATTTAGACTTCTGTGTAATTTGTCAAGCAATCTTGAGTTAGAACAGTGTAAACTGTGAGCCCTGACTCTTTCTGGGATGCCTAGAAGTTTAAACTAGAAATTTCTGTGCTTTACTAGAGGTGGTCCCTCTCCCTCATTCCCTTGGGAGTGCTGATCCATGGGCTCCCAAGGCTGCTGCAGCTGTTTGGGAGCTGCTAGCATGAAAGAGAAATTCAGTATTTGTCACTCAAGGTCACGTCACTGACATCAGATGAATAGCTCAGGGTAGGTTACTGTGCTGCCAACAGCATTTTATGGGCACAGATTATGTAAAGTTGAAGTTTTTGGTAACAGCTGACTGATGGCACATCAATGACAAGTCACATACAACATCATCACATGCACATCAAAACATCCTGTGTTTTTGGGAAATTTAGAACAAGTTTAGAAGAGTTCAAAAGGCAACTAAGAGAAACGTAAACCTACTGAATTAACTTTGATATCTCTCACAACTGCCGGAGCTCTTGCAGTCCCTCTGTTTGGGCTTCCAGTGGTATCGCTCAGGTTGAAAGGTTAATGACTTATTTATTAAGCGGTGCAGGTTTCTTTCATTTTTCATTTACCTTTTTTGCAGTGCTTTAAGAACTGAAAGGGTCTTCCAAAATGTATTGTACTTAGGCATTATTGCTGTCAATTAAAGTTATTAAATCACAGAGCTTTAAAAAGTGCAATCCCCATATGTATTAATATATTTGGTTGCTGCTTAGCCACTCTGTTATGGAAGTGGCAAGTACTGTATCAAGGCAGCTCTGGCAGATGTTTCTTTCTAAAGATCAAGATGTTTGCATGAATAACCAGTTTGTGGGGTTCTAGGGAAAGATGGGCACCAAAGGAAGAACCTTAAGAGTGGTGGAGTAGAGGAATGGAGCAGATCCAGCTGCAGTAGTGGCTGTGGGTTGTGAAATGCTGCAACAGAAGCTCAGTGTAAGAGCTGGAGAAAATCAGGGTGAGCAGGTGACATGGTGACCGCTTGTTTGTCGGGGTAATGGAAGGTAAGAAGAGCCACATCCTGAGCATTAGTTGGGGGGGGGGGGCAGTATGAGAAGAAAAGGAATTGCCAATAACTTGCAAGCCAGAAGCCTAAAAGACTGAAATTCTTGTGGTGGTTTCAGGGAAGGAAAGCTTACAAGGGTAAAAGCCAAATTTTTCACAGGCATTTGGTATAGCGTTCATGCTCCTTTGTGATTTCTGTAACAGTTTTGGTTTTCTGCAAGTCTGCTGTACTTTAACTTTTAACTGAATTAAGATTTTTATAAATGATATCTTTCCAACAGTCAGAATACAGGTTAACACTCACAAGAGGGGTGCTTTAATGAGGCTGTTGCTGACAGATCAGCTTCAGGCAGCACACATGCTACGTCGAAATACCCTCTGTCATCTCACATATTACAACAACTTCTGTAAGTGCATTTTTAAAACTTTCCTTTTTGTAGAATTTATGTCCAGCCCTTTGTATTTCTATTCTCCCAGTAATGCAGCTGAGGTTTTATCAGTCTACACTGTTTATTTCTGCCTTTATTTCTGAAATGTTAATAGCAGTTCATGGTTTGACAAGTTAAAGAAACAACAAGGTATCAACTCAGTGGCAATTTTGAATGATGCTCTAAGGACTAAGAAGATTTATAGAAAGGCATATACACTGCAGGGTTTTTTGTTTTTGTTTTTTTTTTTTTCTCCTTAAATTCATGTTGGAGAACTTCTTAATAAGTGGAAATTGTTTACTCCGTACTAAGGAAACTCATAGGAATACGGCATTCACATTACAATGCAGCCATGTAGGTGGGCACAGTGATTTGCCTCTTCAAAGCAGCTGGCTGTTGTCTGTAGCTGTGCTGCCTATAATGTGTGTCAATATCTCAAATATGTTAAATTGTGCAATTATATCTTTCAGAAAGGCATTCATTGAGTCTGAGAGGTTAATATGGAAGCAAATCCTAGTATAGAAGCCAGCAGTCAGGCTGCTTCTGCTGCCTGTGGTGCAAAAAGTGTCAGCCCTTGGGATGCCTGGACAGGCACTGAGGCTGTATTTGCTTTGTTGCTGCTCCCTGCCCATGTCATGTAGGTTCCCTGGCTAGGAGAGAAAGGAGCCTGTCCTCTTAGAAACCAATTCATCCCATCCCTACTTTTCTCCACTGACTCTGTTCTTGTGTAATACCAGTGTTTGCATGGTTAAATGTGGCTAAGGCAGATACAAGCCCAAGGCTTTGAACCTCAGTATAGTCCAGAATAATGATGCTAATACCTTAAAGAAAAAAAAAATAGCTGTCGTGGTTTAAGCCCAGTTGCCAACTCAGCCATGCTGCCCATTCGCTTACTCCACCCCCTACTCCCTCCTCAGCTCCCGAAGGGATGGGGACAAGAATCGGAAGAATGTAGCTCGCGTGGGTTGAGATAAGAACAGTCCAGTAACTAAGGTGTAACACAAATCACTGCTGCTGCCACCAATAATAATAATGATAAGGGAAATAACAAGGGAAAGGAATACAGCTGCTCACCACCTGCCAACCTATACCCAGCCTGACTGAGCAGTGATCTAACCCTCCGGGTAACTGCTTTCAGTTCCACATCCTGGGCATGACGTGCTGTGGTATGGAATACATCTTTGGTCAGTTTGGGTCAGGTGTCCTATCTCTGCTTCCTCCCGGCTTCCCTTCTTCCCTGGCAGATCATGAGGCTCGGAAAGTCCTTGGTCAGAGTAAATATGACTTAGCAACAACTAAAAACATCGGTGTTATCAGCTCTGTTCCCAAGCCGAAAGTCAAAACCACAGCACTGCAACAGCTGTACTAAGGAGAAAAATGACTGCTACTGCCAAACCCAGGACAGTAGGAAATACCTGAATTTAATGATGTGCCTCACCACCTTCACAGTAAGGAACTTCTTCCCAGTATCTAAATCTGTTCTGTCACTTTAAAGCCGTGTCCCCTTGTTCTGTCTCTACACACTGTTGTAAAAAGTCCCTCTCCAGCTTTCTTATTGGCCCCTTTAGGTAGTGGAAGCTGCTCTACTGTCTCCTGAGAGCCTCCTCTTCTCCAGCCTGAACAACCCCAATTATCTCAGTCTGTTCCATAGGAGAGGTGCTCCAGCCCTCTGAGCATCTTTGTAGTTGTTCTCTGGGCTCAGTCCAACAGCTCTGCCCTTCTTATGTTAAGGGCCTCAGAGTTGAACACAGTCCTTAGGGTGAGGTCTTGAGAGAGCAAGGTAGAGGGTCAGGATCACCTTCTTTCGATGTACCCCAGCGTGTGGTTGGCATTCTGGTCTGTAAGCACGCATTTCTCAGTCATGTTGAGCTTCTCGTCAACCAATACCCCCAAATCCTTCTCAGGACTGCTTTCAGTGCAGTCTCTACCCAGCCTGTAGTTGTGCTTGGGATTGCCCTGACCCAGATGCAGGACCTTGCACTTGGCCTTTCTCAACTTCATGAGGTTGGCACTGGCCCATCTCTCCAGCCTGTCCAGGGCCCTCTGGATTGCATCCCTTTCTTTCAGTTTGTTGACTGCACTAAATAGCTTGGTGTTGTCAGTGAACTTACTGAGGGTGCACTCAACACCACTGTCCGTGTCACTGACAAGGATATGTTGAAAAGTGATGGTCCCAATACCAATCCCTGAGGAGCACCACTCATTAATGTCCTGTTTAAACTTAAATAAGCAGCCCTAAAATGTATTTCTGCTGTCTCTGTGTTTTCCAGGTGCTCTGTAGACATGGGTAATTTAATTTTTCAGTCTCCTTTTCCTTCTAAGCTTTAAAAGTGAGTTTTATATATATCACTTTGACGTACAGAAAGGAATTGTACTCAAATTTGACATGACCTATATAAATACTGCCTTAAATGCAGGGTTGGGTGAAAAGGCTTATTCACTTTCCATAAGGTGTTCAGTTTTCTTGTCTGCTTAGTTGTGAATTGCTGCAGTCACTTCTCATCTGACATGTGCCTCACCCACCAGTGGGTGCTCTGCCACCTCACTACATTTTGGAAACAAACTCTTTTATCACTGCTCATGTCAGTAAAATTAAACCTAGGGAGATAGATGTTCAGGAGCTATGTATTCAGCCCCAGAAAGCTTTGCGTCTTTGAAATTAATTGGCTTATAAGAACTATTTTTTTTTCCTTCCCTGTTGCTTTAGAAACGGCGCACTATAAAAATCTAGTTTTATTTCTTGGAGTATTTTATTGTAAGCAAAAATACCTTGATACTGAAAAGTCGAAAGGCTTGCTATATAAATCAATGCTTCATTGTGTTTATTGTTCTATTTACTAGACCTCCAAGTATACTAAATTTTTATAAATGCAGAGTCATTCAGCTATATCCAAATTGGTTCAGAAGATGCTGATGAGAACATTTAAGGTCTTTGCAGGTTCTTGTAATACTGTTTGCTGTAAAAGTGCTTGTCCCAGTTTCCTTCTACAACTGAACTGAAAGTGCTATTGTATAATTTTAATGAGCTTTAAATAGGTTCAGATATTCCACACATTATATTCCTTTTCCTGCTGTTTGACTTGCTTGGCCATTAGTGTCACTTATTCCCTGATCATAATTTTGTCATGCTTGGAAAGAAGGTGAGATGGGGATTAGCATCTGTGTCCCTTCCCCTTCCCCCCACCCCAAATCAAACAAAAAAACCTCCCAAAAAACACACCAAAACCCAAAACAAAACAGGAAAAGTAAAACCAGCACCCAGGGTGCATTGATAAACAGAGACCAGATGTCGAGTGAAAGGCACATGGTATGGATTCTGGCTTCTTCCTGCAAAGCTTGCTATAAGAACAGAAAACACACTGTGATTTATTCCTGTGGCAAAAAACTGCGAATGGAACAAGAAGTACAAAAATCTACATACGTTGTTGCTAATAGAAGTTACATTTAGAACAGCGTGTCCTCCTTTGCCATTATGCCTTGCTTAGACAGAGCATGAAAGGAGTCTATAGGCAGAGCTTATTGAACTGCAGTCAGAACTTTCACTAAATGAACATCTAACACTTAATTTAATGGTAATTATACAGCTTCTAAAAAAATTTTCCCTATGTATTATATTTGTACAGTAGCTATCTCCATGTATAATAATTATTATGCTGTCTCTGTTATAAATTGTGTCATTTTTACACAGACCAGAAAATGACTTGCACTTAGATATGTTTATCTGTGTATGTATGGTGGATTTTAAATTGAACAGTTCCGGACATAATTTTCCTAATACTGGTTAATCCATCTTTAATTAAAATGTTAATTGCTAATCCAGATATTACACATAAAATCAGCCTTCAGGAAACTGTGCCTTATTTGCACAAGGGCAAAAAACGTGCAATCCGATGGCAGTCTGCTCTTCTGAATTTCGGTGTAGTCATCTTTAATCTGTGGTAACTAACTAAATGCCTATTGTTGTGTTACTGTACAAATTGTTTACCACTCCCCCTTCCCCCCCCCCCGAGTAGGAGAGAAGGGGTGTGTGTGAGTTAATTTAGTGCTTGTTAAAAAATCCCACTTGGGTCAAAATAAGGCCTGGTTTTTTTTTTCTTTTTTCTTTTTCGACTTTTTTTTTTTTTGGTGATGGGGGGAGGTGGGAGGATGTCAACCAGAAGGGGTTGCACAGAAGGGGTTATGCTAGTGCTGTGGTGGCTGAAGCTGCCTCTCTCCATCCCTTAGCTAGAAAACACTGCTGAAACCATGTCTTCTATGTAGTACAGAACAAAATTCCCTCTGTGTCTAAGCAGTATATTTCAGAAGTCAGACCCTGTCAATCTTGTTTTCCAGACAAGGGTTGTGGAAGGTAAAGTTAGCTAGATGAAGGTTGTCCTTGATGTGTAAGAATTGCATTAGGCATGTGGTGAGGAAAACTCCCTCTTGCATTTTTGTCATTGAGATACAGTCTGTGCAGTTTAGTTAGTTTACTGGTTTCCTTTTTAATGCACCATACAGAGAATTAAGCAAGTGGAGTTACAGCATTTCGCACCTGTGAAGTAATAATCGTATGATTCTCTCTGCAAAGCTACACATGTAACTGCAACCAGTAAGTCTTTGGGGGGTAGGTGACTTGAGTTAAGTTATCAGTTGAAGTCAAAGAAGATAATACAATCCTAGTGGCTGAAAACTTGTTACGTAAAATATTAGGGAATTCTTAATTGCTGAATGGAATAACATACAGTGCTTTGTACCTCTGAAATAAGTTCATTCAGATCTTATCTCATTAATGGCAGGTGAGAAATTGTTAGTATAATTTAAACGTGTTTCACACAACTTTTTTGGGGTAGTCATATTCAATCACAAACTCTTCAGACAGTACACGATGCTTTAGTCAAAGCTCATATTAAATGGAGAAAATAGAGACTTGCCTATAGAGTGCCATCTGTTATTTTTTTTCATTAGGAAATATTCTTCATTAATGTCTCACTTTGTACAAAGTGTATACTAATAAATAGGCTTTTAAAAATAACCTTTAAAAATTTCCTTCCTGAAATCTGAAAGGAAAAAAACTTTGCCCCAAATATATGTAAACTAGTAACTATTACCACACGCTATTTAACAAAAATCATAGAATCATAGAATAGTTAGGGTTGGAAAGGATGAGTTAAACCTTAGACAGGGGAGGTTTAGATTGGATATAAGGAAGAAATTCTTTACTGTTAGGGTGGTGAGGCACTGGAATGGGTTGCCCA
>JBCJKH010064540.1:0-11902 GCA_039877255.1 Loriculus beryllinus
AACTTAGAGCAAGGCTTATAAAGACTGTATTGGCTTTACCACCTCATGCCTTTATATATGCTGAACTTGCCATGCTCCACGTAGGCACCTGCTGACTTGGGAACGTGGCCATTTTTTGCTAAAAATCCATCTACAGGTGATGAAACATTGTAACATGTTTTCCAGAGAGATGGTAGATGCCCCACTCCTGGGAACATTCAGGGTTAGGCTGGACTGAGCTCTGAGCAACCTGATCTTGTTAAAGACGTCACTGCTTCTTTGGGGGGACTAGAGGACCCTTAAAGATCCTTTCCAACTAAAACTATTATATGATTCTAAGAACTTTCAAAGGTGATGTATCTAAGAAATTTCTGAGGATGCAACTATTTTATGTGTTTGGGGAAGGAGCAAACAGCAAAACACGAAAAGCTAAACACAAACAAAAAAAGCCCTGAAAGCCAAAACTCCATGCAAAGTTTATTTGGGGTTTTGAAAGAATCACTGTCCTTTTTGATCTTTTCTGTTAAAAAGAAAAACATAACATGTCCTCTTTTCTCACGTGTTCCAACATTACCGGTGTATATTACTGGACTGTAAGTGTAAGAAAACAGAGCGTAAGTAAAAAATAGACCAAAAAAAAAAAAAAAGATAAATTATTTCTACTTCAGTGTAAGAAATATGTTCTTGGGAGCCACTCAGCCTTGCACACACACTGTGTTAATGTGTTCTAGGTTAGCAAAGAACAAATGTGCAGGTCATGTCAAATAGCATTAAATTGTTTGTTACGAGCTAAATGAATGACAATGAAAACTTTAGAACCTTTAACGCTTGAACAGCTTTTTATCTAATTTATTTCTTATTTTTCTGTTTGGCAGAATGACAGCATAACTCTATTACCTTCTTCCTCAGCACCTTTGCCTTGCAATGTGAAAGTGAGCTATTTAATAAAGGTGAAACAAACTAAGAACCGTTGGTATTACGCCAGAGTGTAGATTTATTTGACAAATTCATAAAATAATTTTACAGTAACTTTTCATTGGCAAAACTGAGAAGAAAGAATAGTTTACTTATCGATCCTAAAAAGTACCACGGTTTATGACTGTTCAACAATTAGCATTAGAGTATTTGTTTTTAGAAGATCCCATTCTACTAGCAGTTTAGTTAAATGAGTGAAAAGTGGGCTGTAAAGACCAAACCTCTGGGTTTACTTTCAGAAATGTACTTCAATTTTGTCTGTCATGCAATCTCTTAAATAGATGTTGAGGCTTAATATAAATGCTGAAATGGGGGAGAGAGGTAATTACCCTTTTTACTTTATTCTACTTTATTTTACTTTTATTCTTTTTTTACTTTTTGCATGTGATTTTGTGTGGGACACCACTCACAGAAGGTCTCTGCTAATACTGCTTTAGTTGATAGTAAATGTAGGCACAAGCAAAGTTACCTGGGGGCAGTGTTCCACATCATGGCTCTGTGGATTGCTTCATCTGTGCTAGGGACTATGTTTACTGCTGCAGGTGCTGCTAGGAGACATGGCACCCCAGAAATTCATTCTCCATTGCTTTTTTGTGTTCATTGAAGGTAACCTCAGAAGTTCGAATGGGCCTTCAGGGTTTTCTCATGCCTTTCCCACCCAAGGTGCCTGTCAGACGTTGCTTTTTTTGTATGAAATGCACAGTCTCTACCATGAGAAGGCAAATTTCAGTTTTGCCAGTGCTGCTGAGGAGTCTGCATGGTTCTTGTTTCTTCTAGGATGCTTGACCCTGCAATTTCACAACTGACTTTAACCATTTTGGATATTAACTGATCTGTCTCTGTGAAAGCAAATAACATAGGCAGTTTGCAGTCACCACACCAAAAGACCTTCCACCTGCCATATGCTCCCAGCCTTATTATTATCAGTTGTGCAGTTAATTTCTATTGCTGATTAAAAAATGTACTTGGTTAAACATTGGCAGTAAAGCTCTGTGTTAATCTAAATGTTCATTATATTCTCTGATTCTCTATAAGCACTGTATATTATCTTAATAAAATTTTTGCTGCTCTTATTCACTACCATTTACAAGCCAATGTTTACTTCATAATAGTGATAACTGTGATGTACGCTCTGAATGAAATTATGACTTTATTTAAAAACCCAGCATATGCTTTACCCTGGATTTTATATTTCTCAGTGATTTTGAGAAAAACCTCTGTATGTATTAATACTCCTGCCAGTGACTGACACTTTGATGATTGCTGATATGCAACGTTTTCCATTGCTTAGGAACATTCATATGGAAATAGATTTATGTTATTTGCAAACTTTATAGTAAGCCATATCTTGCACTAATTAAAGTTCATTGATGAGAACTGGACTTATGTCCATGTTCACACCAACAATATACCTTGTATTTTGTTAAATGCTTCACTAAACCAAGGTAGATATCTGTACCCCTCATTGGGTGCGTGCTCTCCAAATTCCAACAGAAAAAGCAAATTCCATTCTTCACTTCTTTTTTTATTTAATTTTCTATATATTTGTTTAGGTGTCTGTGCCTGTAGACACCTCAATTACTCATTTGGAATGTTCTTATAACCAAGACATTTCCAGTCAAGTGAACCTTTTAAGAACTATTTACTCAACAGGTTCTAACCTTCTTTACTCCTGTGTCTGTGTAACTTAACATGAGAACTCCTAATGTTATGCTAATTAGACCATCACAGTCCATTCTGAAATATTGGCACTCATTTCGGGCAAGGTCCCTGTACATGTACTATGCAAAAGATATCGTAACTCATTTGATAAAGCAGAGTGCTTCAGCTTTGTTTATACAGAAGTACTGATCATTTCTAACTATTATAGCATGACCAAGATGCGAAACACTATTCTATTGCCTTACTGGAGTTCATGTGATTTATAAGGAACCGTAAGACCTGAATGAGAAGGTATGTCTGCTTTTTATTTAGACAGTAGAAGAATAAAATTAGGCACCTAAATTTGAATTAGCAGTCTCATCTTCATTTTTACAATTTTTCTTTCACGAACTTCATAAAACAAAAGCATCATTTCCCCTCATTAAGAAGTTTTGCAGATTTCAGTAACATAGCAGAAGCAGTCAGTATGTACAAAGCAAGAACAGTGAAAGATTTCATAAACAGTATCTTAGATTTTTTATCCAGTAATTTTCTGCCTGACATCTTCCAGCATATTCTGTAGTGGGAGGATGGAGTTGAAGGCTTCTTTTTAGATCCCAGTGACAAAAGCACAACGGCAAATATGGTAATAGAATTGCTTTAATCGTAAGCTAGAAATAGGAAAAGAAATAGACATAGTGAGTAAATCTTTCATTCCTTCAGATGCTGGGAACCCCGCTTTTATGCAACATCAGCTGGACCTCTGGTTGACAAGTACTGCATGCTGTGCATAGCCCACCCACGAGAAGTTTTATCTTCCCTGTGTAATGGCTTCTCATATATAGTGTGTATCAAATGAAGCTATATACCTTGATTTCATAGGTAGAAATGCTGTCTCTAGATGTCCACCTAAACAAACTTTGCACCTATGCCTTTGCACTTTATTTAAAAGTACCTGAAGATGGTGTCTCACATACAGTCTTTAGAACTTTTTTAAAAGCCCAGAACTGCATATTACAGGGATGTACTGACATCCTTAAAAATGTCCTCAGCATTATTCATATTTATACTATTGGTCTTATTCTAGGAACTGTAAAAATGTCTCAGGATATTTAGAAAGATACTTCCATAAGAAAGTGAGTTTTCTAGTAATGAGTCATACTTTCCAGTTCTTCTTCCTGACGGTCTGATAAAAGCACCACAAGGCAGGGGATGGAGAAGAATTTTGGCACCAGTGTTGTCCTGGGTTCAGCAGTAGCAGTCATTTTTCTCCTTCTTAGTAGCTGGTGCAGTGTTGTGTTTTTAACTTTCAGCCTGGGAACAGCACTGATAATACCGATGTTTTTAGTTGCTGCTCAGTAATGTTTACTCTCACCAAGGACTTTCTGAGTCTCATGTTCTTCCAGGGAGGAAGCGAAGCTTGGAGGAAGCAGAGACAGGACACTTGACTCAAGCTAGCCAAAGAGGTATTCCATACCACAGCACATCGTGCCCAGGAGGTAACTCAGGGGGACCCGGAGGGAGACACACTTCCTGGTTCTGGCTCGTTTTCGGCAGGTGGTATCGTGCTTTCTTCCCTTGTTATTCCCTCATAACCTTTCTTCCCTCATAATCCCATGAGTCTTTCTCTGTTCGCAGATAGCAAGTCGAGGAAGGCATCTTCCCTAGCTGGATGTTACAGGAAGTTATCTCCTACAAACTTCAAGAATTTCCAAGACCTGAACATCACAGGAATATGATATTCCTAGTTGATGTCTGGGAAGTTAAAATATTCCATAAATACACGGGCTACTGATCCAGAGATTACTCATAATTGCCTATGGAATAACTCCTAAATTCTTCCATCCCAGCTGGGCAATAAGTAGTAGGCACCCACTGCAACATTTTTGTTTTCCATCCTCCTAATCCTCACTCAGAGGCTGTCAACCGCATCATTTTTAACTGTAAAGGCTGTGCAATCAAATGTTTCCCTTATGCATTCACACCTCCACCTTGCTTTGTGAAGGATTACTTGTACCTTAGTAAACCTCAGTCTAGGTACTGACATTTTTATCTACATTGAAAGAAAGGTTGGGAAAGTAACTTTTTAAAAATTAAGAAGTCCAAAGAACAAGAATGAATGCATCACAGCAGTAGGGGGTTATTTTAGAAGAGTGAGGAAAAAAGCAATTGAAATACAAAGGTCAGAGAAGGATTAGACAGCCATTCTCAAAAGCAAAATTTCTCAGATACTGCAGAACAAATTTCTGGCAAAATTCCAATTTATCAATTATTATGGTTCTATTTCTAGCTCCTTTTCCAAGCATACAACAAAATGCTTAACAACTTGCAAGAAGGGAACCTTTAGAGGTAGGAATAGAGAAGTAATTTCAGATTTACTTAATGTTTACCATGAAACAAGGAAGTGAAATATGACCTAGGGAAACTTTAGTTGCACAACAATAACAAATCCAGATAGGTGAAAGTTACAGATCAGTTTCTGTGACTCAAAAAGTTTGAACATCGGGAGTTTAGCTACTTTGGAAACTAGCATTTTCAGGTGCCAGGAAATAGGTGAAGTTTATTTGTAGCAAAAGCTAACTTGATTGTCGACAGCATCTGGTGGACTTAGTTTATTAAAATGTTAGTGAATGCATCAGTAATGTTTGGGAAACTGATGCAGAGGATCATGAAGTCAATCATTTGAAGGAGAAAAAGGTGAATGGGAGCAATTTTTATAGACAAATCAAGGGTAAATCCTTGACAAATTTATTGTCTTCTAGCATGGAATGACTAAATTTGTAGGAAAGGAGAAAGAAGTGAATATTATCTCCCTTGTCTTTAGCAAGGCTTTCAACAGGACCTCCAACAATATCTTTGTAAAGAATGTTAAATTGTAATTTATACAAATCTGTTATAAATTAGATGGTTGGACTACCAGATATTTGAAAAAAATGGGTGGATTACCTATCCAGGCATTACTGACTAGGTAGCAGCTAAATGTACATATTCTACCTGGAGGACAGTTTCAAGTATGTCAGAAGCCTATCCTGGGATCTTTCTTGCTTTCTATCTTTCCCAGTGGCCTTGAAGAGGGCAGGGAGTGGGCCCTCACCAACATGGGGGATTAGGCGGGGTGTCTACTCAATATGCTTGAAGCCAGGGCTACTATTCAGAGTAATCCTGACAGTCTGGAAGGATGTGGCTGAAGGAATTTTGTGACAATAACAGACAGTTGAAAAGTCCTGAGCATGGGAAAGACTATTCCCACGTAGGTGCAGGTTGGGGTTGGAGAGTCAGTGGATCAGCTCTGTGGGAAAGGCCCGGGGGGTGGCAGGCAGCAAGTTGAATGCGAGCCCTTGGTGTGCCTTGGTAATGATGAAGGTGAACAGAATCATGGGTGTCCCGGGCTTAGGCACAGGAGCACAGCTTGTTGATGAAGGGAAGCGACTATCCTTTTCTCTCAGCATTCATCAGACCACATTTGAAGTATTACATCCAGCTGTGACCTCTCCAGTCTCAGGTCATTCAGCCACTTTACAAATGGCATTGTAAATGCCTTAATGTAAATTGTAAATGCCTTCGATGTAAATTATGCAACCTTCAATGTCTTTGGATAAGTCTATCAATTTTTTTATTATGTGTCACTATGCCCATGTCTAGGTAGATAAGGTGAACCTTTGACCTTCACTGGCTATAATAGGAGTTTAGATACTTAGCTATCACATAGACTCCATTCTTAGATGCCTTAATCTGGAGCTGTCCCATTCTAGATGTTTTCTGAATAGGTGGCATCAGGCTGGCAGTTTGAAAAGCCCATATTCACACTGTGGAAGCAGTCACACATGGGTGAGTGTGTGAGGGTCTGTGTGTGTGAAAAGTCTTCATGGGAAGCCTACATGAAGAGCTGAGAACATAAATATCAGTCCACCAGATCTTGCCATATTGAGGAGTAGAACTTAAATGAATTTGCCAATCTGACTGTGCAACTGACAGAAAGACTGAAACGTAATCTAAATTTGCTTAATAGATAAATGAATATATAGAAGAGAAGGTGATTAGCAGTATGCAAATGATAACAACAGCAAAAAAGAGGAAAGATCAGTGTGGTTTGAGAAAAATAGTCTGGAGAGATAAAACAAATGAGTAAATTAGTATAAAGGTTCATCTGGTAAAACAGATGTGATTTTTCTTCTGAGAAAATATTAAAAAATGCATTACTGAAATTTCTTCTGTGTGGGAATAATTATAAATGACTCCTAATGTGCACACTGACACAGTGTGCACATTATTATGACTCCTAATGTGCACACTGACACAGTGTCGAAATAGACATATAACAGTTAGACATAAACAATAGACATTAAACAGCCTTTCCAATGGCGGTAAGTATATGCTAAAATACATAGTCCTAGGGAGATAATAGATAGGAAGATAATTATGATTCATAAGAACATGGAATGTCACTATAATTGCATATTACACATTGCTGAAAGATAATTAGTCCAGTGAAAAATTTTAATATGGATTAGATGTGCTGGAAGAATTGCCTCAAAAGCAGAGAACAAAGAATGGATGCTCCTTGCTGAAATCCCTTTAGAGGATCAGTGAATATGGACATCTGTCTTTCAAAAGCTCCTCTAAGAAACTAAACTCTCTTGGGTGTTTAAGTAAAGGCAAAAAAAAAAAACCTAGTTACAATCTGACAGTCAGGACAGATTAAAAGTGCTTAGTATCCACAAGTATAAAGAACTACTAGAAGATAAAATTAAGGAAAGAAATGCTTAATCTGAAAAACAAATGCTATTTCCAGATAGTGCTTGCTATTTTGCGAAAGAGAAGGAAGACTTTTAGTCCTGCACCCTATTAAACATCAAAAATAAGAAAAAAAAAGAAATAAATTCTGCTGTAGCAATAAAATGTCTTAAATGCTGTAATAAGGTCTTTTTTACCTTTAAACTTACATTCCTGTGAATCAGTACTATTCTAAGGATAGCATCTTATTTGTATTCATATGGTAGTTATGATAGTGGATAAAAAGATTTCTTACTGTTTAAACGTGGTAGCATCAGATTGCAACTAAAGTTACAATATTGCAAACTGAAAGGTGTCCATATTTCAATATTTTTAATCCAAAAATTAAAAAATATATTTTCTTATTGATACTCATGGTCTGTGTTTCTGCTATTTTTGAAGTTAAAAGCTGTAACTTTCATCATATATTCTGCTCATTTGTATCATTAAGGCCATGGAATAAGTTTTCAGTCCCAGCTTCTAAGCATTGCTACGTTTCGAATCACCACAGTCTCATGAATAGCCATGAAATGCACTTGATTAGGAATATGTAAAGGACCAACTGTTTTAAGTATCACAATCAATCCTGCAGCCTTGGAGTAGGGAAAATCCGACACTTTAGGTCAGTTCTGACTGAATTGCTTGTCTAGGCACTTCTTCTTTTAGAGAACTGTGAGCCTTGAGGAATACAACAGATAGCTGTCTTTGTACTCTTCTGAGTACATAGTATATATGCGTCAGTATGGGTGTTCTTTCTCTAGGAATAGCTTCTAGAGCTTTTACACCTAATAAACTTCTTTTCTGTGAGAACATTTTGCTGGCTCAGTAAACTGAGAATATATGATTGCTGTAAGGTGTACCACCATTGGTGATAGTAAACATCGTAACATGTACAGTTGCACTAATAATTTGTTAACATAAATTATATGCTGGCTATGTTTATATCCAGCATATATGAGCCTATAGTTTTTCAGTGGAACCATTATGAAGATTTAATTTGGGTAAAGATTTTCCACATCCTTCTTGATTGTGCTAAAATAAATGTTAGGTAGTTTTTATTGGCATTGCATTGCATTGTACAGTATTGATATATTGATATTACTTTCTAGAAATCTTAAAATGAAAGCAGTTTTCCTTGTTTTTACCTTCATTTGAAATAAATCTCATTCACCAATCACATTAGATGAAAGCATCTCTGGTGAGACAAAACTATCAAGTCATTTGTTGTTCAGCTGTGCCCCTGTTAAGAGCAATGGAGGAACTAAGAAATCAATTTTCAGCCTGTGGAGGAGTTTGGGAATTGTCTACACTGTATGTTCCATGGTTCAAACTTTCATTTTTCCTAGGAATGTCAAGAAGAAGACTGTGTGTCAGAAATGTAGGCACTTCCTCCTGGAGTACATTTTTGCAGGGTTAAAGAACAAAAGGGAAACACATTTTCCATCCAATCTGATCATCTGTAAGGCTATTAAACATGCCTTAGTTCTTCCTAGAAATAGAGCAGATCCTATAAATGTGTAAAGTTAAAATTTGGCAAAAAAGATATAACAATGCAATGGTCAAAATTTGCTCTTACTTTAAATAAATAAGCATCCACCAACCAGAATTTTGTTAAAATTCTCTTCTCCAATAAATTTTCTAGATAAACATTGTCAACATTTATGTCAGTGTCAAATCAGCAGAAAAAACAAAGGATTAAACACCTTAACAGCTTGAAAAACACTGCTTTAATGGCATTCCTAGACAAAAAGTCAGTCTTGTTTTATGTTTTTCCTGAGGAAATAATGTTTCCATGGTTTGTAAAGGAAAGTTGTGTAACACAGGATAGAAAGCTTTGGTGCTGCTGCCACCTCTGATGAAGGAGAACAAGACATTTCACCTTCAAAACCAAGAGAGAGATGAATAGGTAGTGATAGCAACGATAAATGAGAAGCCAATGCAGTCATACAAACACTTGTCCTAAGAGGCCTGACAGAAGCTATTAGGATTCACCCCACAGTTCTCATTTTCACACTAGCAGAGTAAGTGAGCAACGAAGGCTCTTATAACAAACTATTGATGTAGCTTTCAGGCACGGGCTTCACAAGCAGCACATTGTGGGTTATGGATTACCATTGTGATGGGTCTGATGTGAATTCCAATAAAATGTATCATGGAAAATAACTTGTGTGGGGGAGTGTCTGCTCCCTGTATTAATCCCATAAATTCTTAGTCTGCTGTCAAGGATATCCCACAGCAATAAATAATTGACAAATTAGGTCATATTATATTGCCTCTCTTCAATTTTACATCACAATCTTCTATCAATACTGCAAAGAAATGCACAGGGATATATGCATTTTGGAGGCCAACTCTCAGCAGTCAGTCATGTTAAATCAGCAGAAAACTTGACCTTTTGTTCTCTATAAATATTCTAGCTGGTTAACTTGGCCTTACCAGGGTGATGTGGATCTTAAATAGCAATTCTCTTATTTGGCAATATACAAATCCAGGAAGATGAAGCAAAACTCCACAGAAAAAATAGTAGAAAATCTTAGCCCCATCCTACCTGGCCATTCTCAGATTTTTTTTTTTTTTTTTTTTTTTTTTTCCTTAGCTTTTCAGGCTTTGATTTTATTTCCTCTAGCAAAATAACTGTAATCCTCATGCTGTAATTACTGTAACTACTGTGAGATCTCTTTCATCAGAAGTTTGGCTCACCATAGCTTTGCATGCATGGAGGATACTTTTGGAACCTGATTAAGAGTGGGACACTGTCGTTGAAGCACATTTGACACTAATGCAATAAGAGTTATTGAGCAAGGAGTGTGGTTTCAATTGCAATAGAGAGATGAAATGCAAGGTGTCATACACTCATAAAAGTTTCCTTCCAAGTGCCTCAGCCTACTTGTCTTTATGTCTTATTGACTTCTCAGAGGATGTTGCTGCTGCATAATTGGACTCGGTATTTCTTTTTATATGTGTTTCTCTAAAGTCTGAGACTGAGTCCTAAGTAGTCTTTCTTCTTCCAGAAGGACACTTGAGCAAGCGTTCCTGAGACTGGGTGAAAATAAACAGAGAACAGAGACCTAACCCCAGAGCAATTTCACAAGAAGCACAGCACAGCAGGATTACTGGAATTACAAGCACTGATGAACAACTTGTACAGCCTTTTCTAGAATAAGGTCCTTACTGTTACTCTGCATATATTTTTCTGTCAGATTTTTGGGTCTGCTTGCACAGGCACATGTAAAAACACCTCAAAATTAGTCAGCTTCAAGGGTATCTTTTTTGCATTTTTATCTGCAAATTTGTGAGGTGTTTATAAGAAAGCTGAGGTTTTAAAAATATTCCAGGAGTGTACAGCAATATTCCAACAGATTTCCCTAAAGTCATTGACAAGAATTGCTGTGATGGTGAAAAAAAAATTTAGACATTAGTAAACTCCACGGCTCCTTTTATTTTGTGGAAGTTCTCAAATGTGGAATTTTTGACTAGCAAATACAATGAAGGTATTTCAGTCATACTGATTCAAATTATTTTTGCCAGTGATGTAAGACCTCACTAAAACTAACTAGCTAAAGATGACTGCACTTCATTTTGATTGTTCTCAGTGTTACTTCAACACTACTAATACTATTAACACTACTATTGATTATAACATTTGCAAGTAAAGTTTAGCCTATTTTTTTGGTAGCAATAGCCTATTCAGTTAGGCTGATAATGACCTTTTCTGTTAAACACTCTGCACTCAATCCACCAACTCAATGCTTTTTCCACATTATCCCAGTGCATACGAATAGCCCCATTAATGAAAATATAGATATGTCTTCTCACAGCTGAATTCAAGATAACAGACATAATATCAGCTATGAAACTAATAAAAATTATGTATTAAAATGTGAATAAGGTGACTAGGAGGCTGTTTTTTCTTTTTTGGCCTGCTTTTTTTTTTTTTCTTCCCACAAATTGTGTTTCAGGTGGGATTTTTTTGTTTATGTGTTTTTTGTTTTGGTTTTGTTTTTTTGTTTGTTTTTTTTGGTGTTTTTTTTTAAGCATTAGGAAATTATGCAGTCAGATTTCACTTTGATTCTTTCAGTTTTCCTGGTTTAAAGGTGCTTTCCCACACTATTCTACCGCTGGAATCCTTAAGGTGACAATATGTGTTTTCATTATGAAACACTGGCATTAACATCAGGGATCAATTTTCAGCCTTCTTGTCATTGTAAGCAATCTATGCATGGAATAAAGTGAAGAAACATAAGTATTCTCTTACACAAGTTTACAGAAATGTAAAAAAAAAAAAAAAGATCTCCAGTGGAATCAGATAAGTTGTGTTACCCTAAAAGGAAATTAAATACAACAAGATTTTCACCCTCAGATACTAGAACCATGATGAAACAGCAGTTTTGTTTTTTTTTTTTTTTTGTCATATATTTAAGATACTGGTGTTTATTTCTGTATGACCTGGAGTATCCAGCAGGCCAGCGCCAACAACATGCTCCCACCTCTGCACTTGCAAAGCCAGTTTTAAAATACAAATCTCATATATGGA
>JBCJKH010064544.1:0-17660 GCA_039877255.1 Loriculus beryllinus
GTGCCGGAAGACCTTTTGGTCACACCGGTATTCATTTGTTTCCTCTCCTTTACCTTCTTCTATTTGTAATTCTTCCTGTGTGGTAGAAAGGTGTCCAGGTGAGAAGGTGGGGAAGAAGCTCGAGGGATCCTGATTTTCACCTTACATAGGGAAGAACCAGGATTCAAAGACCTCATGCTAGGGCCAAGCTCTTCAATATAAGGTCTTGGGTACCTCATGGCCCAGCCATGTCTCCAACAGTGCTGAAGGCTGGGAAGGTGTTGGACTCTCTGCCCTACATGGGGAGCACTAGGGAGTCCCATCACCAGCTAAAGAACGCCCCTTGTTATGGTGGGTTAACGCAGGTCACCAACAGAGTGGTGTCTCCGGGGCCTTGGGGTCATGGGAGCTTTCCAGCCTCCAAAGCTTCACCCAGCAGTACACTGAAGAGGGCCAGTTTTGGCACTACCTTTGGCTTGCACCCAGAAAAGCAGGTGGATGTGCCTAGAAACTTGAGTTAGGCCCAGCTTCAAAGTAAAGATGTCCAGGACAGCAGAACCCTGGGAAGGTCACCTTGAGAGAGCACATAAATGACGACAGAAGCGGCATTGGCTGCATTCTATGCTTATTTGCAGCAGACCTCCATCCTGGAACACCTCCTGAATCCAATGCCCCCTCCTGGGGCCACACCAGGTCTCTAATACCATACCACCTCATCCAGAAGTTCCACGTCACCTCCTTGCGTCCCAAGAGCACCTCATGTTGATGGACCACTGCCATGGGCAGGCTTTGAGGAAGCGGGGCTGGAGGGACCAGTACCTTCCAACGCTTGCTTGGATGGTGGATGCGGAGTCAGGGTAGGAACCCCAGTGAGGTGCCCAGCACCCTCTGTTCCCATCAGCAGTCAACGAATGTGGAGCGACACACAATAGAGACACCCAGCCACTGGGTCTGTGCACTGCAGCACAGGGACCCGGCAATGCTGATCCCAGCGGATACTTCCACTTAGGACATCACGTGGGACTGTCAGGCAACACTCGCCTGAGGGTGTTGTACTTGTTGGGAGCTGACAGCAAGTCATCTAAGGATGGGAAATGCCCGCAGGAACCACCCTGTAGTGCCATGAGGTGGGAAGGGCTCCCCCGAGGTCCCAGAAGTGCTTCCCCATGCCCTGATGTCTGAACTCCCCAGCTCCGAGGGCACTGACAGAAATAGCCACAGTGGCTGATGTGTCTGCTCCCTGTCCTGGGCTGCTTCAGCCCTTGCTCTGTCTGAGCCAGCAGCTCTCCTGAACCCACACTGGGAACACGGATTTCCCTCTGCCCGCTCAGTCCCAAGGACAGGCTGTTCCACACCAGTGCTGTTCAGACAGCCCAGGCCAGGAGGTGTAGCAGGAAACCCAGGAAGTCTGGTGTCTCTGAGGTGCCAGAACCATCACTGTAGTGGCCATAACATAGAGCAGTGCTCAGGACACTCTGTCTGACCCCAGGGTACAAACTTGGAACCAGCAGTAAAGAGAGACCATGCTTCTCCTCACTCCTCTGCCCCAGTGTGGTCCCTGTGACCACCAATGTCCCCTTTCCACCTTCAGGTCATTTCCTTGCAGAACAGCCAAGCATTTCCTGCAGTGGCACAAACCACATCTTTTGGGTTTTAATTCCTTCTCTTTTCCATCACTGCAGGGATGTCCAAGCCCCTCGGGCATCACCCTGGAATTTCAGTGCTTTCCTAGACCATGCCCTTTCCGAACTGAAGCCACAAAAGCCCTACTGCATGCTGGCTCACTCCAGGGCCACCCCAAATACATCTGGGGGGGCTTTACCCAACATACCAGCCAGCACAGGGGTAGTTCACTGCCTGTTACCCTCTGGAGTGCATCCTGGGGGTGGTTGAGAACCCAAGTGCCAAAAGCGACAAGTTCTCACACTATTTTCAGCCCCATCCAAAATCACAGAGTCCCCTTGAGGAGCAGCTCCCCGTGCTCCAGCAGAACCCACCACCAGCAGCAGGGGAGCTGTTAAGAGCCGCTGCTATCGCAGGCTCAATCGTGCCCCTCTTTGGATTGAGTGAGTTGTTATCACATCCCTGACAGGTTCCCTGGGGTTGAGAATCCATCCCGACACCAAGATATGTTGGGAACAGGAGCGAACTATAAACAGAGATGAACCAAAAGCAAATCTCAGAGATGTGAATGAAGAGATTGTTTAGAACACAAACCTGCTCTTTGCACACAGATTTCTTCCCTTCACTAATTGCTTTACACCACACTCACCCTTAAGCTCGCAGGGACTAAAATATCCATGTTCCTCTCCCAAATGCATTGCATCTTTTTATCAGGACTTGGTTTAAAGCCTGCACCATGCACTAATAACACTGGGAGTTTGGTGTGCAGAATGCTGGGAGAGATGGGTCTGAATGTGCAACCACCACAGCCTGATAGACTTTGCATATATATATATATATTTACTTACACACATACATATATACACATATACCTATCTGCATGTGCATATGTAAGAATAATGCACATGTGCGTGCACACCATAATTCTGCATTAAAGCTGCTTTAACCAAAGAAGCCTGAGCAAGATGCACGGCAGGCTGTAAAACTGAACCAGTTCGAAATGTTATGTGAGAGATTGCAACACTCCAAACAAAATGCAAGATGTTACTTTAAAAGAAGCAGGCCTGGGCTTTTGAATTTATGTAACCTAAACTGATTTTGTCTGTTTGAAATTGTTGTTGCGTGTGGGGAATCTCAAAGAGGAGAGGAGCAAAGCTGCAGACGTTTCCTTTGGAGTCCAAGATTACAAGCCCCTTTACTTCTCCTTGCAGCTCCAAAGCTGTTAATGGTTTGCTTCATTTTATTAACAGCAGACAGGAAAAAAAAGAGAGATTCCTCCTCGGAGCATGTGTGAGGTGACAAGTTGGATAATAACAGCTCCTTTGGAAGCTTTTATAGTACATTAGGCAAACATAGTGGATGTTTATAGACTTTTAAAAATGCTGATTATATAAAAATGCATTTTTAGCCTTCTAAAATACCAAGCTACTGTAATATAAATATTTCTAATAATATTAAAAAAACCAACCAAAAACTAAAAATGAAGATTATTGACCCAATTGGAGCATTTTTTTGGTATTGATTTCTGGTTTGCTTTGGGACAAAATCTGATCTCAAACCAAAGGACTGGACAGTACCCTGTGACAAGAGCCAGGTCAACCAGGTTTTCTCCTCCTGCAGAAGATGCTTTTCTTTCCTGGGATGAAGCCAAACTGACCGAATCCTGCACCCCATTTACCCTCCCAGCATCCTCAACTACATCCATCTCCAGGAGCTCCTGGAAAAGCCAAGCACCTCCCAGCATCCAGCTGCCCAGCCACCTTCCCACCGCGCTGGTGGTGAGGAAGCTCATGGTCACCCAGGGGTTGGTTTTTGTCTGTTCTCCATGAGAATTTGTATGAATAATTAATATTTATTGGCACAGCAGCTTGACTGTGGTTCTCTCCTGTTTCTCACTGATAAGGTTGCTGGGGATGCGCCTTCTCTCTTTCTGGTCTCTTTTTCTTACTTTGCCTCCGAATTCTATCAGTACATGGAATTAGCTTTTGCCAACAGCAGTTGTCTCAACACAGATAAATTCTTCCCCAGAATTAAGGGCCTGACAAATTGGCACATCCCTACCAAAAAAAACAATACCCCAAACAAGAAGTGAAATGATGAGTTGTTATTTGGTTTATAAAAGCAAGTGTTGGCTTTGTCTTTTATTAATGTCTGGGAAAGACCAACTCTGAGTTTGAAGCTGCCTGCAAAGTCCCCTAAGTCAGTGTGAGATCTGGCTTTTACATCACACAACTATAACGCCTGTTTGACCCAAACAAAGGGTGTTTATTTCATCTTCCTGCAGTTAATTTTCTTCCCTTTGGTAATTGAAACTCAGTTTTTAAATAAAACACAGTTTTTCTGTGTGCAAGGTCCCATCTGTACATTAGCTGAGCCCAGTGCTAAATTCCACATCACTTGGGAAAATCTCAGCCCCACCAGTGAAGACACACTGAGGGAAGGTGCTGCCAGCAACTCTCCCACCAGCTGAATGCAGTGATCACAGCACCATTTTGCAACGTATTTGTGCTTCAAAACACATCTCCTAACCCAGATGCCAGCTCCAGCCTTATTCACTGTACCTGGATATAACATGTCTATGTGACATACAATTCATTCAATGTGATGCAAAAGGTGCTTTATCCCTGCTCGCCCCAACTTTGGTCCTTTTATTTGGTGCTTCTGGCAAGAGAAAGAAAGAAAATGAAATAGTTTTCAAAACTAATGTCAAACAAAAGCAGTGTTCATTATATCACAGTAGTAACATCCTTTCCTCCCAAGATCCTAATGTAGGAGACCACTGTCTGATGTTCTCCCCTTTTTAATCGGGAAACTGAGGCAGAGATGGGGTTGCTTTGCTGGGGAGCCAGGGCATGGCCAGTGGGTGCTGGGATTGCTTCTCTTCATCCTTCCAGTGAGCTCAGCCACCTCTGAGGCTTATCAGCATCCCACTGTTGGTGGATGAAACAGTGACATTAGTGATAACTTAGGCAATACCCACTGTCCAACTTGAGCTCATTCACATGTTGTGGGCTTTTTTTTGGTTCAGCAGCATGGAAGGGTTGGGTTTTCCTTTAACATTCCTGAAGTTGTGAAATACAGCTGTCAGATGCTATTGGAATGATGGAATACAGCTGTTTCACTGGCTGGCTGGGAGATTTCCAGTATCCCTCTATGCACATACACACAAAACCAGCATGTTGCTTCTGTAGTTTGTGTGCATAATATAGAGCTCTTTGTTTTGGAAGATATTCCTCTGAAAACACTCCCCACCTCACCTCCGAACACAAATGGTTTTCACTTATTAGATGGGTTTTTTTCCCTGCATTGTTGGAGCAAAAGTAACAATGGGCAAAAAGGCAGCAGAACAAAAGGTTTTCATAGCGGTCTATCTGTTTAAGTATTTATGAAGCACCAATCTCTCAGGTACCTGGCTCTTACTGTGGTTTTAAAAGATTATTATGCTATCATACTATAAAGCAAAGAACAAAGGCCCACTCATAAATTTAGACAAACCCCCCATATTTTCCCATCTGCATGATCTCTCTGAAACCTGGGATCTTCTTTTGTGTCAGGGACATTTATGTCTTCTCCGATGTCCTTCCAACAATAAGCGTTCCAGCAGCAGAGATCACGTTATATACTGTGGTTTTGTTTGTGGCAGAACAAAATTAAATGAGTACATAAATTACTCTGCTCTGGAATAAAGAAACAAGCAAAAGAGCATTTTTTTTTTTTAAGTGGCTTTTTTTTTCCCTATCCCTGATAGGATGAGTTAGGTTTCCTGAAACCATGTGCAAATTAGAAAGTTCACAGTTCAGGCTTATTGTGAAAGCTAAATCTCAGCCTCATTTTGAGAGGCGGCATATTTAGGAAGACACATTTGGATTTATATAAGAACTTGTAATTGGTTTCCCACATCTTCCTCGAGTGAGCACGCCTCCCGCTCCCTCCCAGATTAACATTGGTGGTGCTTAACAGCAAAAAGGACACTCGTGGCTTGGTGCACGCTACAGAAAGACCTTCTGATGCTACTGGAGCACTGCAGAGTTCCTCTCTGAAGACCTGCTGCCTCGACTCACTCACACCTGAAATACAGCTGTGCCGTTTGCACCCCCCAATGCAGTCTTACCACCCCCAGCAAGGTTTTGAGGATCAAGAAGAGCATCCTTAGAAGGATAAGGGCTGCGGCAAGGACACCAACGGGGATGGTCCAAGACTCCTTGAGCACCTCCACACCATCCCATTGAGCACAAACTTGCTCTTAGGTTTCATATCAGGCTCCTCCACTGCAAATCTCAGGCCAGGAGTGCCTGGAGTCACCACTGATGGCTGGCCAGAGCCAAGGCTGTACCAGACTGGTTTGGGAGCAGAGGAACTAGGAGGATGGGAGATAAACCTGATCAGGAGCTGACAAGAGAGGCACGGGCTGGTGGGAAAACCGAAGAGCTGGAAGGGCTCCACGCTTTTTTGCTCAAACACATCTTTTCCGTGCGTAAAGGGTAAGGTAACAAGATGCATGATTTATTTAGCAGAGAGAAAGCAGCTGTTCAGAGGAAGTATGGGAGTTTTCAGGCAATCACGCTCAGTTCCAGAGGAGTCCCATTTACAAACGCTCACTTCTTCGTTTTACGCCATTCCTGCCTCTTCCTTCCCTGCTCTTTTCTCCCCATCAGGCTGTGCCATGCGGATGCCTTCAGCTCTCAGTCTTTACTTCTGCCTTCACCTCAGTTCCATGCAGTTGCCGGTACTGCCTGGGTTTGAGGGTCACCCCACCACCTTTATCTAATATAAGAGGCTGTTTCTGAGTTTCTGACATTGTCTGAACCAAGGAAATCCTGCTGCGCTCTGTCAAGGGTATTAAAAACAAGCAACCCACTGCAGCCAGGGGCATCAATGAGACTCCACTGCCTGCCCAGGAGTAGGTGAGACATCCTCAAAGGGACCTGTACCAGCAGCTTTGTGCCTGATGCTCTGCTGAGCCAAGCCCTTGCTCAGATCAACCTCTCTACAAGTTGACCTTTCATACAGGGTCTGTGTTTCCCCTTCCAAAACCATCACAAAGGACTTGTGATGCTGGATGGGGTCAACCTCCTCTATAAGGTTAATATTGCCTCTTTTTTTGTTCAGAGCTGGGAATGAAACTACATCACTTCTGCATAGAGTGTGGATGGTGCAGAGCTCACCAGCTCACCAGGCTTTGAGGCTCAGGAGCTGCCCTGGGAAGCATGGCACGTACCCTCAGCCCTTCTGCAGAATACCTAAGCGGTCTGGAATTAACTGTTCTCCTGCAAGTAACTCACTAATAGACGTGATTAGCAATTAAGAAAAACATTATTATCTGTCACATGGGATTGGGGAAATATTCATTGCAAGCCTGTGCGTGACAGCGGTAAGAAAAGTGTCCAGGACGGCTAAGAAAATATCAGTAAGACAATGTCAAGGAGGTTATCATAGGGAAAGAGGTAATGATGGGAGAGGAAGCCAACAAGGTGATCCATGAAAGATGGTAATGAGCGGCGGTGCCAGCCAGCAGCGTGCACAGTGTTGCACTTACAAGACAAGATAATTTATCATCAGATATAGGTAAAAGTTCTTCTGGAAGATCCAAGAATTTCTTGCTAAATCAGGGAAAAAAAAACCATCAGCAAAAAAAAAAAAAAAATCACAGGTGAAGCAAAAATCATTGAGCAAAACAAGGTGCTCTGAACTCATCATGATGGGCAGCTCAAAACTCTGCTGGTCTTCTTCATCTCTGCCTTGTGCAAAGCCCTCCACGCTGGTCTAAAATGTCTGAGGAGCTTTTAATGCAGTCCCTGCCTCTGCCAGACCTTCAACGGCAATTAGGCACCAACCCATGCAGACAGATAGGTGCTTGGTAACATTTCCAAAAGCACAAGCAGTGAATTAGATGCTTACTTATAGCAAAGCACTTCTGAAATTCAACTGAACTTCCTCCCACACTTAAAAGGCCCAAATATGCTTGGAAATCTGCTCCTTCCAGACACACTGCTATGCCTCCAACTAAGCACAGCATACCCAAACTAGTGTGACCAGATAGTTCTAGAGGGGCCATGTAGTCAGATGACATCTAGACCACACTTAGACCCTCGTCAGATATCTCCAACTAGAGCTTTCCCAGACTGGTGGTAGGACACAATAGCTTGATGGGAGCAATTTCATGCTTGCTACATTTCAGACTTACAGCTATAGCCTTAGCTCCTTCTCCCTAAAAAATATGGAGCCAATATAAGGGAAAATAGATGTTATTTATTCCTCAAGCTGCAAACGTTAGGTTACTTTTTCATTCTCAGACTGCATCAGGATGCAATATAGGCAAGAATAACTTATTACCTCTTGGGATTGTTGGAATAATTGGAGCAAAGCCTGCTCTTTAGGAAGGACACAAGTAGCTTTTAGCCGTGGTCTGGCAGAAAAGAATCATCTCACCTAAAATTGTAAAGAAATTCCCTTCTGGAAATGAATGCAAAGCTTTAATGGAAGTCTTCTTAAACCAGCTGGTGTTGGAGGCAAACCTGAGTATGCTGGGTTTTGTTAGGACATACTCTTTATGAGTTGTGAGCTTACAGTGGCACTGGCAGGTTTTTGCCCATTCCTTTTGGTTATGCTTCTCTATTTATTTAACATTAGCCAGTTCATTCAAGTGTAAGTTAAGAACCAGTGGATTATAATAAATATTTGTTGAAGTTTAACAAATCTGTAGGACCCGTATGTATATTAATCCTCATTGTAAGTGCTGTCACTTGCCACAACCTACAGTTGCTGTCTTCCAAATTTATTATATTAAATACATATTTGAGATGACTAATTTACAGCATTAGCAGAATACATTTATGTCACATCCCATATTCCCTGCCTTTGCAGGCTCCTCACAGGGAATGTCACAGGAACCAGGCAACACACCCCAAAGCTGCAGTGAAATGAACACTGTGAAAAGTTCATTGACCACCTTGTAAATCAGGAGTCCCAAGAGAAGCAAACCCAAACCCTACGGAGGAGCCAAAGCAAAAGCGCGTGCCACAGGCGCCTTCTTCATGGGGCCATCACAAGCCCATGTCTTTGCCTTAGCCACATGTTTTGCTGCAGGCTGCTGGAAGTCAATGACCTTCTATCTGCTGTTCCTCCAATGAATTTAGCTGTCAGGTTCAAAACTTACTGAAATACCCACAGATCATGAATGCTTAATCTACCTTTCCTCAGGAATCCACCTCAAGAAACCTGATCCACAACGTGCTGCAGTCAATAAAAGGCTCATTTTGATGCCATTGACACTGACACAGCTTTTCTAACAAGTCCAACCACTAGCAGCACATGTGGGTTTTGCACACATCTGACTTGGGGCTGCAATTTTCCAAACAATCATTTCTCCTTGAGTTTTGAGCTTGAATCGAGCGTGCACCACAGTGCTTGTGCAATGAGGTGTGTGCCCATTCAAAGGTAGAGGTGAGGTGTGTTGTTCTGCAGTAATGGCATGGTAACTCCATTAGAAATAATAGTAATTAGGTTGTGACTCACCTTAACACTTCCACATTACATCCTAATGACTGCTCAGTTAATTCATTTTTATTGCCTGTGTCTTGGAATGGACTTTTGAAGTCTAGTAATGCATTGGAAATCAGGAGTGTGCATGGGTTCAGGGGGTGGCCCAGCTGCCTATTGGTGCTCCTGCCTCTAGCTTAAAGATAATGAAATCAGAAGGAATTTATGGAAGGAATAGGAAATGCTACCTTACCATGGGTCCATCAGTAAGACACCCTTGTTGAAAGGCGGTGGGAAATGCAAACAGGGCTTCTGCTGCAAAGAGAAATTCAAGTAAGCTTGGAAAACTCAAGGAGGTGTCGTTGGACACAGGGAAAATAGAGCAGCAAATGAATCATTGCCTGCTATGTAGGGGAAGGTGACTGGGGGAGACACACTAGCACCCAGAGAAACTGTGTGGGTCTGCCCAAGCCGGAGCCCCAGCCTGCCTGCTTCATTAGCCCTTGGGCTAATGAAGTAATGATGACCAAGCTCTTTGCTGCTGAAACCTTCCCTCCTGCTCCTTTGTTTACAAAGCTCCTTTTGTCTGTTGTCTTTGTGGCTCGTTATGACCATTATTTGGGGACAGGGTTTTTGCAAGGTGCAAATTACCTTGCAAAGGTGTGAATTACCTTCCTCCGGGGAGGACCTGCCCTCGGAGCCTGGCTCTGTAGCCATCCAGCCTGATCACCGCAGGTATTTTTAGAAGGTCATTCCAAAGCAGTAATTTCATCCAGCGATTTTTATCTCCTGCTTTTTAGCAAATATTGTTATTTCTCCCCTCACCCCCCCGCTGTTTCAGATGGTGACAGGTTTTCATGTCAACATCAAATTACCCCATATTTCTAGCCCAGTTCCTGAGCCAGGACCTCTGCTGACACACGGAGTCAGGCTGGTTGTCATTCTCAGCAGAGGGACCAAGACCGTGTGAGCCTGGATGAATAAATGGCTTTCTTTCCTTTGGAGGTGGTCCCTCGAGGCCAGTTTTTCAAGCAGAGGGATTTTCCACTCTGCAGGACAAACAGTGCCATTCATAGAAAAAATATGTTAATGGAAGGGAGCTTCATGCCAGCATCTCTCTGCGTGTGTATCAGCCTCAGCAGCAATGACTGTGCAGCTCCAGCAACAGGCTGCTTCAGCCAGCCAGGCTTGGAAGCTGCACAAGGAGAAATGTCTGTGTTTCTGTAAACCCTAACAAAATAAAGAGCACTTTTCTTTCTCTTGTGATATATTTCTTTTGTTTTCACCTTTCTTTAACTGCAGGCTTCAAATTTACAAGGGCAGAATGTACTTTTCCTCCTAAAAAAAATAAAGGATATCTGGATTTCAAATAATTCTCCCAGCTATTTTAAGAGGGGTCAAACCTGAGGCCCAGAACCCCTTGACAGTGTCCCTCTGATACATTCCATTAGCCAACAAAGGATTTGATGTAAACTGACATACATCTTTTAAAAAAGCAACCTGGCTTGCGATAGCTGATAATCTCATTTTGTTGAAGGACTTCTATCACATTACCTTTAGTTTGAGGCTGAGGTCTCCAGCAGGAGTTGGAGATAGCAGCAAGTTGGTGAGGAGCTCTGCTCCCGACTGGGTTGGAGCATGGGGTCTGTGCCAAGCCCAGCAGCCACATCTCACAGGGCAGCAAAGCATAGCGATGCTCTTAAAATCTCTGCTGAAACAGTGAGCCAGTCACCCAGCCAGAGCTCATTTAACCCAACACAGCTTTATCCTCTTCTTATTCTTATATTGATGAGAACAGCACCTGGAGGCAGTCACAGGCAGCTCAGGAAGGACTGGGTTTGTTTTTTCTGCAAGGTCAAAGAGAGCCAGGCAGGTGAGACGTGGTTTTCTTGCACCACAGCTGCATCCAGGCAGCATGAGAGGTGAACCAGGCATGGTGCAGTGGTGCAAGCAGTGCAGGTGGTGATGAGCTTCTGATGGTGAGCTCAGCCCATGCTTGCCAATCTTGCCTAACCCTGCCACTCATCTCTCTTCTCAGTGCTGGTGTGTTGGTGTTGCTTTCCCCGTGCTCTGATGGAGTCAAGGGGGGCTGGAGGACAGTGCTGTTCAACAGGTACCAGTGATAGTCTTCACTCAGAGCAGGGCCTCATACCACCCTGCAGTGATTTTCATGTCACTAATGAGGCATGTGCTTTGGTCCTGCAACCTTTTCCTGCCCTGGGAGCACTATTAACAAATAATTTTGTCCAATGTGTTCTAAAGGTATTAGTTACATTTACTGTTCTGCCAAATAGCTGTTTCTTTCCGGTTTGGCAGGGAGCATCTCATTCAGGAGAGAAGATAATTGTCTGGCTCAATAGCTGATCTATTTTCTACCCATGATGGTTTCCCTTTTTGAAAACTGATGATCGATCAGTTACATTCAGGATCACCAGGTGTAATATGTTTACCACATAGCATATTTTTTCCAGAGTGGAAGGAGCGCATTAGGCTTCGTATCATTATCAGGGGATATTTCTGATGTAAAACTGTGCTGTATTAATGAGACTACCCATCAAAATGGATGGGTCAGATTAAAATAGGACAAATTGCAGGCTCCTGCTTAGAAGTCACATGGGAACCTCCAGCCTACATTATCTGTAAAATTCAAACCAAGCCCATTTTTGGCTCAGACATGTTTACATTCTTATTGGAAAATATATTAAACTGTATTTAATGATATTAATGTAAAATGTCGTCTCATGTTTTTGCTTGATGCCACCCAGGTCAACTGAACCTTGAGCTCAGGACTTTTGGATACTATTATAAATCTAATACTGACATTATCTCTGCAAGATAGGTCTGGGTATGGAAGCAAAGCCTTTCCTCTTTTTCAAATGAAACACGGTGATTTAGGAATCATTTTACCTCTTTTTGTTGCATTTCAAGTTTTACATTATGTTTTAATAAGTCTGTCATACTGTACAGACAAAAGGATGTTCAGCTGCTGCTGTAATTAAAGGAAATCACTGCAACAGATAACATCAACTCAGCAGATTTCAATGATCTTGCTTTCCCTGCTCCAGACTCCACTGCTCCTTGCATACTGAACTTCATCTCCCCTAACTTCAGCTTCTAAAGACAGGCACTAAGTCAGTCCTATAGAGTCTCACTGTAGGATAATTTGTCACATGTTAGCTCAGCCACCTGTGTTAAGCCTATTAATTTCTTCTGTACCAGCTCTGGGAGCAAACTGGGCAGGAGGCCGGCAATGTGTCTCCAAGCAATGGAAGAAATATCACTTTGCTATATCCCAAGAAAATCCCATGAGAGAAATATGCTTTTGGTGCTCCCATTAGCATCTCTGGCTGGTATCCAGAATTTCTCCTGGAATTTCAAGCTGCATTCAGCTTCTTTGAGAAGACCCACCCTTGTCTTCAGCCAGCATCACCTGGTCAGAGCATCCCCTGCATACTGTGGAGGAAACCTTTCCAGTCTTACATTTCACAGGTTTAAACAGACAGCAGAGCTCCCCATTAAGATTTTATTTCCTCCTCTCCTCCCTTAGATGAGTTAAGTGTGGAAAAAATCACCTGTAGTTAAACTTAGTCCATTGGAAACCATGAATATTATATTGTCCTTTGTGCACGAAGGGAATTAAAGAAATGCTTTTGGCCTTGATTTTTTCGTTTGAACTTCTCTGCTTGAGGTGCACTTTTCTATTACCTCTGCAACTCTGCCTTCTTTATGTTATTAAAAGGAAAGTAATTTATGATTGCCAGTCTTGCAGTCTCTAATTATTTCTGGCTGTGCATCACAATTGTTAACTTGAGTATCCGTCCTTTTTCTAACAGGATGAAAGACACTTAACCTTTTTGGAGTGAGTTACTCGTAGGTAGCCATGTATCCATCACTGCAAGCCACTGTGTCCAGTCAATAATGATATGTTTCTGTTTTGCTGTGTTGTTTATACTTGGATCAAGCCACATGTTGGATTTACAATGAAGATGAAACAGTCACAGGTTACTTGAGAATTCGGTTTAGTACCTGGGTGTTCTAAAGTATCTTGCACTGTTCATAGTCTCATTTGAGATGAGGCAGTAAAGTAGCATTCAGCATGAACTAGAATATCATAGAATATCATCATATCACTGCTGTTCTCCTTCTATTTTTTTCTCTGGATTGCACTGGTTTTTCATTTACTTCTGGTGGGTAATGAAGACATCTGTTCTCATCCCAACAGCTATTTGCAACTTGCTTTCTGAGAAATGGAATAGCACTATGTCAGCAATTTTGATCACTGAGAAAATCCTGCCCTGTGTTTAAGGAGCCAGGACAGTCATTGTATGCAGGAAATTTCCATTAAAAGTCCCAAGGAATGGACGATGAATGGGAAAATTAGACTTTCGAGAGGAGTTCAGGTACCCCAGAGAGTTTTCAGAGGTGAATCTTGGGTGTGAACATCCAAAGCAGAAATGCCTTGGCCAGGTATAGTGTTCATGAAATTTAAACCCCAAAAAGGCTGGGGAAGCCCCTACCTTGCACAGCAGAAACCCCAAAGCCACTGGGGAAACCCGTTTTGGATCAGTAAATGTGCTTTCCTCAGCCCCCATGGCCCCTCTGCTGGCTCACATTGGAGTAAAAGCCTGGGCAGTGCTTTGCTGAATTCCAGATTTCATCTGTATCAATCATTTCCCCATGTACCAGCACTAAAATATGTTACCTGGCTCAAATACAGCAATCAAAGTGTTCTATGCCAAACAACACATCTCCATCAGTGAAGCCAGGCTGGCTTCCTTTTTGGGTCCAACTTCTCACTTTTCTGTAACAAGACCATTTGTCTATAAAGCACAACCTCTTTTGTATCATCTTGCAGATAGCCTTTATGGTAGGTGTAACTGCATGCAAAGGAACGAGTGGGGGGAAAACCTTTAAGCATTTTGCATTTATAGTTCTATGTAGCTTTATTGCATAGTCAGGAAAAATCCCTGCTGATTATGTCATTGCTGAGGCAATCAGGTGCCAAAAATACTGGGTTTTATTTCGTCTGAGCAATAATCATTTTCTGCCTGAACAGTAGACCTGGTTATTGTTTCTTTCCCTTATGTTTTCATTAATTAGAAGGAGGTGGAGAGGTAACAAACGACTCCCTGGATGCTGAAGTGTACATTTTTCACTGTCAGGTTATAAGAGGCAATGGGCAAAGACAATATATCCTGTCAGATGTGAGAGTACTTATTGTCAGAATGGTTTGTAAAAATAGAAAGTGAGGTAGCATTTCTGGATGGAGTTGAAGCTATCTATGGATGGAGTTTAATCTGACTAATTTAACTAAAGGCTTTGGCAAACAGCATCATATAGCTGAAAGAATACTGGATGGTGCTTTTTTTTTCTTATCAAGTCCGTGTGAATGTTAATGTGTGTCAGTGTAAAATCGACTTCTATTAAATCTTCTAAATTGCCATGCACTTCTTCACCCGCAATGCCTCACTTCTTCATAACAGCGCCGCGGAGTTACGGGTAAAAGTATTAAAACTCTTTGAAACAGGCATATATCTTCTGGTTTACAGGAAGTGCTTCAAGTGAGGGGAAAAGAAGGAATAATTTCCGAGGAGCACTTGTCTCTTGCAGCAGAGCAGAGTGGAGAAGGGGGTTTCATCTGCAGCTGAATGGTTGGCCAAGCTCCATTTTATTGGGAGCTCCCTAAATCCCACTGCAATGAAGGCAACCCTTCTGGAGGAAATGTTCTTTCCTACCGGAGAGGCACTAAGGAATAAACCCTGCAACCTGCGTGGGAATTTTAGGGAACTCAGAGAGGTTCTCCTGACTCTGTCTTGCCAAGATGCAGCTCCTCATGTCAATACTGAGGGGTGCAGGAGACCAAGTCAGCCAAGACCCCCTGATTAACTGGGGATTCATGGAGAGCCTTTGCTCCTGACAACACATGGAGATGAGCACAGCCCTTTTTCACCCTGAGCGTTGTTCCAGCCCTGGCTGCATTGCCCTCTCCGTGACCACCGCACTGCTTCCCCAGGGTCCTCTCTAAGAGCTGCCAAGCTACTGCAGAATATGAAAACAGGCAAGAATAAACCAAGATGAAGTTTTTCTGGCTTGCAAATGATGAGTTGAGCTTTGCTTTTTTTTCTGCACTGGCGAATCTTATCTTAATTGCATCAAGCTGTTTGAGATTCCCATATGCAGAGTGCTCTGTAGCCATAACCATTCCCACCTTCCTTAACCCCAATACTGCGTTACAGCCACTACTCACCCTTTGCTTTGGCAAGGTCTGAGCAACCCGTAAGAGCCAGGGACAGGCTCTTCTGCATGCTGTCTCATGTGTTTCTCAGAGCACTGGGAGAAGAACCCTCTCCATCACCATCCCTGGGTCCAACACCCTGCAGTGCAGCCTGCTTTCACAGACTACTTCTGTACAGGCAGAGTAGTGCAGGCATCTAGAAATCTAACAAGCTGAGCATTAGCAATGCAAAGAGAGAAGCAAGAGAGAAAATTGGCTCTGTGTGACAGATGTGAGGTGTACTGCTCGAAGCATACCTGGTAAGGTGCATTTTCAAAGATGGTGAATGGAATGGGATAGGATAGAATGGCATGGGATAGAATAGAATAGAACTCATACGTAGTGATTGTGTATCAGTCTGTGCTCTGCAGGCTTTACAGGTATGTCTCCCAGATACCCGTCTTTAAGACATCTTATTTTTATTCCAAGAACAGCAGCCATGAAATCCACTCTGGATATCCCAAGAAGAGGGTGATGTTTAGGAAACTGAATAACCCTCTGTTTTATTCTGATGATTCACTTTGCCTGTGTGAGATGGATCTGAGACCTTTTCTTAGTTTCCTTATTAACAGATAGTTACTGACTTAGAAGCAATGTTAATATGCAGTTAGAGATTAACCCAGCCAAAATCTGTCCCAGCTCTCTTGGCAATATCAGTCCATAAATGCTATGGTAATATTTCCAGTGTAAAGCTGTGGGTATTTCACAATTTCACATCCCAGAACAACTGTGATGACTGCTGAGAGCATTTGCTTGATGGCATTGCTGCTGCTGCTTGGATGGCTCTTGCATGTGTATTTCAGGAAAAAAAGGAAAAGGAAAAGAGAGAAAAGAGAGGATGTAGTAAAAAGAAAATTAAAATTTATCTGAGCTGAATGAAGATTTTATCCTCCCTTCTGCCTAATCCTAAATGTGAAAGGTCAGTAATGACAGCGTGCTATGAAAAGGAAAAGGCTGTGGAGCTGGTATATAGGAGGCTACCAGTAAATTGCAGCAGTTTTACATAAGACTGCAGCTCCAGGGTGGGGAATTAGATGATGCCAACCTGAGGGGCAGAGTCCTCACCCCTGATGGCAGGGGAATCCTGGGCTCTGGTCTTTGGAGTTGCCTTGGCACCATGTGTGACGGGTTTTGAAATGAAAGATGAGGACTGAGCAAACCATGTGGTCATCAGGTTGTTCTTTGCCCAAGGACATCCCTCCTCAAACCCACACATGCCTCTGGCAGCTGCCAATCACTGCGAAGAAGCTATTTTACAGCAACAGAAATAGGAAGTCTCTTGCTGCAATTTTGATTTCCCCTGCCCGGGTCTCGGTGACTGTTAAACACGATGGACACTGAAGGCCTGTTCCCAGAGCATGATCAGCATTACAGCTCCCAAAGCCAGCCCTGCCTGCAGTAATAAAAGGTGATTGTTTACAAAACTGAATATCCCCTTCCTTCGGGTCACTCTTTTAATTGACTTCATTAATAAAGCAAAGGCCCTGTTTAAACATAGCTTCATCTTCCTGGCAGAATATAAGCAGATGTCCTAAAGAAAACAACATGCACTGTTTTTAACTCAAAACTTTAATATTAAATTGCATTAACTAATAACATAAAATCCAACCATCTGGCTTTTTGGTGGGAGGACTCTAATTCCATTAGGACTTTAATAAATGTACTGCACTGTAGAGACATTTTACTTTGATAGCCTGGGCAAAAATGAGTAGCGTTTACAAGATTAGTATATGCAGCAGTCTCAGGATCTCTGCCTTGGAATGGTTTTAGATGTAGCCAAGGGGACATCACTGAAGGACAGAGATGATGTAAAAAGTACCAGCAGCAGGGGATGTATCTGGGGCTTTCACATGCCCTTGGGTGCAATGCCCTGGCACATGGATGTACTGCTGCCCGGGGAAGGGGAGATGAGATAGCTGGTGGCTCTTGCACTAGTGAGCAGTTCAGGCTTTCATTGGGGCGGCAGAAATGATGCAGAAAAGGAGTGAATTGCTGCAAACCCGGATGTATTTGTCTCTCTGGTGTGACCATTGCCATTCCCAGCACAAATATTGGCTTTCTTGTGCCTCATTTTACCTCCTGCCAGCCTTGTGTGTCTGCACTCCCAATACATAGAATCATAGAATGGTTTGGGTTGGAAGGGACCTTAAAGCTCATCCAGTTCCAACCCCTGCCACGTGCAGGGACCCCTTCCACTAGAACAGGTTGCTTTAAGCCCCTGTGTCCACCCTGGCCTTGAACACTGCCAGGGATGGGGCAGCCACAGCTTCTCTGGGCACCTTGTGCCAGCGCCTCAGCACCCTCA
>JBCJKH010064547.1:0-15044 GCA_039877255.1 Loriculus beryllinus
TTCTGGTGTCCTCAACAGAAAAAGGACATGGAACTGCTGGAACAAGTCCAAAGGAAGGCCAAGAGGATGATCAGGGGGCTGGAGCATCTCCTGTATGAAGGAAGACAGGCTGAGAAAGTTGGGTCTGTTCAGCCTGGAGAAGAGAAGGCTGCGTGGAGAGCTCGTAGCAGCCTTCCAGTATCTGAAGGGGGCCTATAGGGATGCTGGGCAGGGACTCTTCCTTAGGGACTGTAGTGACAGGACAAGGGGTAACGGCTTCAAACTTAAACAAGGGAAGTTTAGATTGGATATAAGGAAGAAATTCTTTACTGTAAAGGTAGTGAGGCACTGGAATGGGCTGCCCAGGGAGGTTGTGAATTCTCCATCCCTGTCGGTGTTCAAGGCCAGGCTGGACGAAGCCTTGGGTGACATGGTTTAGTGTGAGGTGTCCCTGCCCATGGCAGGGGGGGGGAACTAGATGATCTTAAGGTCCTTTCCAACCACAACTATTCTATGATCCTTATGTTCTCCTGCTTTAGTAACCCTTCTGTTGGTCCAGTTTTGGTAAATAGTGTCTCAACTCCAAATTCATCTTCTTTATCTCCACTGACATATTCACTTCTACATTTCCCTGTTGAGAAATGCTTGTTCTTTCATTTCAATTAAAAAAAATAATAATAATCTGTCAATAATTATAAAAATACCTTTTTGCTTATAACAAACTGCTGCTTCAATTGTGCTGTCAGGAAGCTCTTTGGGGGAAAGCAAAGAACGGGTTCAATGGGAATAAGAAGGAACTGAATCAGGAACTCTGATTGTGTATTATACAAAGCAAATAAGCAGTCATGAATTACGTGGTTTTATACAGTTCTACCTTGGGATTCTAGTGACAACATTAACTGCTTAGTTTCAGTAGTATGGCTTATGATTTCAGCAGAATACCTCAAAGGAACTCTAGTCTCATAATTCAGAATTGTCCACTATACAAAATATGTCTAGACAAGAGAATCAGAAAACAAGATAACATTCCATTTTGTTATTTATCTTAAGAATATGAAATCCACTACAGTACAACAGTGTGCCTCTTCTTTCAGTATGTAATCCTTAGAACAAAAAAAATATGGATTTTTTTTGCTCAGCTGTAGACTGATTTTGTTTTGAAGATACACGGCTATGTGAAAGATATCCATATATTTTTGAAATAGCAAAATAAATGCAGCATTGATGCTTTAAAAAAATATCCTGAACAGAGAGGACTAACCCCTTAGCATGTTATGATGACTTGAATGGACTAAGTTTGAATCATAAGCTTATTACTCAGATTCCCAGTGTGACACATGTCAAAGAGGAGACTAATCTCAAAGGATGGTTGATGCTTTTTCTTGTCATCTACTGAAGTCTTTCTGCTGAGAGAATGGGTAGAGGAATTTGCTGTAGCAACAGCAGAATAGGTCTGGCACAAGGCTCACCATATTTAGTGGACTCCTATTGACTTCAATATGGTTTTTAATGTATTCTCAAATACAGAAAAAGAGAGGCTGGCATATATCTCAGTGATTTCTTTCACAGACAGCATGGCAAATATGAGAGGAAATACAAAGATTCACCTTTTTTAATACTTTCTGTTCCATTGTAATCATATTACTTAAAATCTTTTCACCCATTTGTGAATGGTAACTTCTTTTTTATTACTGTTTGTGAAGCTCACATCCATTTTATGAAAATCTGGATTGCCATTCTCTGATGTAATTCCATGAATTAATATTTATCAGTTTTGTGAAGTATAAGGGGGTTTTGTCTACAGTAAAAAGTCCTCAAATCCAGAGGAAGAACAAAGCAAGTAGAACACATACAGTTCTGCCCTGCCCTTCATATGAAGCATGATCTATTGACTACTACTCTTTGCCTAACTAGGCACTTTTAAATATTGCATGGGGTATTTGTTAGACTTTGCTTTCAGAACTGGCTAATAGGGATTTGGTCTCTCTTCATTATTCATCTCTAATCAGCTTTTCCCTATCCAACAGATATCTGTTGCTGAATCTCCAGACAGGAACAACAAGCTGGCAAATTGTGGACAGTCTCTGAATTTAAGCAGATTTAGCAGAGCCTTCAGTGAATATTTATAGGGCTTAAGCTAATTGGAAATAAGATTTACAGTGCTTCTTTTAACCAGTTCTATTCTATACTTAGAAAAGGGACTTAATGTTATTTCTTAAAAAGTAATCTAATTTACTCATGAGTAAAGGTTCCTTGAGTACAGACAGAGATGGTGCTTATTTAGGGTAACATACCAGAGTTAGCTTCTATTTTACATTGTGTGATGAATTGAAAGGTCATTATCCTTGGCTAAATCAGATATAGACACAAACAGCAAAGTCACACTTGAGCTGTAATTAGAATCAAGTGTTAGTTCTTGCAGAAGAAAGTTTATAGTCTTCCAATGAAAAGTACTGATTCTTAGTGTTGTTAACTTCTAAGGAAACTCATTTAAAGCCTCAAAATAAAGCCTACTTAAGTTAGTAGTAACCACTTGGCAACCAGAAAAAGCACTGCCTGTTAATTTGATAAGGAAGGAAAAGAAAGAAAAATATTCCTAGAGAATGGATCCCAAGTCTCCAATGATTTATAATATGTCCTGTTTTATGGACATATCTGCAGACCTCTGCATCATTTAGTAGGCTGGAGACAACAATTCTTTATGTAAGTGTAAAGCCCCTCTTTCCAGGGAACTGAAATAGAATTTTATCCTGCTTATTATTTTAATTCCTAAATAATTTAAAACAGATCTTGATTTCTTTGTGTTCAGGCATGAACAGGTGTGCAATATCACTGTTTTATTCCAGCTGTTTTGTTTTAATTTGTTTTTCAAAGGGAATATTTCCTATGTACCCTTTACTTTTTTCACATTTCCCTCATTAGGCTGCAGGTGGCTTACTTTGTTAAATCATTTCCAATATTTGTTAGGTGCTGTTCAGTGAAAAGTGAATAAATAAGGCTGGCTCTATTTATGGCATAAAATGGTTTCATTAAAGTCACTTGGAAGCACTGCTGAAGATGGGTTTCTTTGTCAAAGGTGACTTCTTTTTTTTAAGGTTCCGCTAAATCACTAACTAGCACGAAAAAAATTTAAAACTTACATCTGCATAAATTTATTTTGATGATGGTAATTCAACCAATGTAATTTCTGAGTGAACAGCCAAGGCTGATAACATTTATATCCAGGCATGAATTTACTGTAGAAAATAAAAAGAAGGAAATGTCACCTGTGAACAGTTAATGCCAATTGCAGTCATCTCAGGGTTGATACAAATCAGCTTGTGTCAGTCATGATACTACTGTTGCATAAGATCCTTGGTCATTTTAACTTCTGACCAGAAATGAAATTGCTGTCTAAGCAGGAGAGAGAATGAAACATTCTTTCTCCACTGGCTTTGCGTGTAATTTGAAAAACATTTAGAAGATGAGAACATTTTCCCTCTCTTACTCTCATGTATTGTATTCCTTCCTGCAATCATTTCATCATTTTCCAGTACATCTAATTAGGATTCAGCTTAAGCAGGTACTGCATCTTTCACACTGTTCTCTGAGTAGCTAATGAGACTCTACTGGGCTGATTTCCTTTACCGCTGAGGTTCTGCGTAAGAATAAGCAACAGACTGCTGCATTTCCTGGATTTTTTTTTTTTTTTTCTGACCTTTATTTGTTTCTTCCTTGGTCTGGAAAGAAGTATTTCAGACTTTAAAAGCCACAGTAGCTTCAGACCAGTCCACATAATATTTCCCCTTAGAATAATAGGTAAGAGCACTTAAAAGACTGTCAAACAGCTTTTAATCTACCTTAGTTGACATCACCTAACAAAAGAAAATGAAGGATATGGTAAAATAACAGATTTTTTTCATGCTTGATCTTAAGAGCTTTTGTCATGCATCACTTCAAAAACATAAAGTGCTGAACTAATTTTTAAAGGACAACAGTTGCACAGTTACTTGTGGCTGATTATGAGGAAACCATGGATCACAGTGAATGCTGTAGCAATGAGTAAGAATTATTTTTTAATACTTCATTTTATTAGACAGTAGACAGACCCTTTCAAAACAGCATCAGATGGATTTAAGTGAACTGTCTTTAAAACTATGATTTCAAACCTATGTATTCAAACCTATGAACTGTATTCAAACCTAGAGATTTTTCTCAATATACATTCTTATTGCATATACCCTTGCTGGCATGAGGAACACATGGAAGTGATGCTTGCTGGTAAGTACTAATTTTTACTATACCCTGTTCTGTTCCTTCATTTCCATTTCCTGTTTTAATACCTGTAAGTAAGCATGGGTTGCCCCCATAGTAGTGAATTGGAGCTGGTGGAGGAGAGCAGAAAGGAAAAAAATACGCATTGGCTTGACTACATGGTTACTCCCATTTCTTGCTCTTTATCTCATTCATTTGCATTCTACGCAGAAATACAGGGTGGTGACAAAATGAAAAATAATATTTCAATCGATATTTTGGACTTCTGTAAGAGGAGTTAAGTCCTCACAAGGCTTTACAAATACTATGGTTTTATATACAATCTTAAACCAGCTTATAAGTGATTGTAGAGTTTAGTTTAATCTGTCACAGTAGCAAACAGTGATAATTATGAGATTAAAAAAAACCCAGCCTACAGACAGTTCTTTTGTTCTGTGGATCAAAACATGGCTACCTGGCTTAAACAAAATACAGAACTGATAACTTGTAGGCTACACTGACATGGTGCTTGATGTTCAGCCAGATTTTCCTTCCTACAAAAAATCACTTAGTATCTGTCCTTATTAGCATAATTGCAAACCTTGATTGTTTCTGTGCTTATATATGGAATCTGAAAGAATGTAAAATTAATTATTGCTATGCTTTTAAATGTAGTAAAATCTGAAGTGTGGCACCAGAAAGATTGCAAGAGAAAATGCATGTGGAAAGAGGAAGATCAAGAAAATACAGCAGATTCCTAATTCCACAACTTCCTTCATTGAGCCCACAGTGAACATTTTTCTCTACAGCCCTGAAATACTTAAACTGAACATCAGCCCTACTGACATGGAATAGACTTTATTTTAAAGGCCTAAGGACATCGGCTGTAAAGGCAGGCGAGGATATCGCGTGCCTGACTAGGTGATAATTATGATATTGCAACTTCCATTTGACATGTTTAAGATTACAGCATGGTATTACTTACATCTTCAAAAATCAAAGAAGGTCCCTTAAGACAACATACAAAACTTTCTTTGTTAAAGACTTTTTTTCCTCTTTTAAACAGGATGACACTTATCCCTTTGATTCTCTGGGTAGGAGAGGAAATAAAGATGCTTTTTGTCTTTTCAAGATGATACTTGATTGTCATTTGATGGCATATACTAGTATTTGATTCTGCCTGTTAAAAGACAGCTTGCTAGCACACCTTCCTGACTAAATACAAAAGAGGCTTTTCTCAAACAAGAAGGGGTTTATTATATGGACAGTATAGACGAGAAAAAAGATAAAATCATAAATGAAAATTTGGTATAAAATAATGTTTCTGCTGTTACAATCAAAGCATGCAACAGATGTGTCATTGTGACCACATAAAAAAGAATATTGTTTTGCTGCAGACATAAACCACCTTTTCCATTAGAAATAATCTTGTTATGACTGGCTTTGGTAGCATAGTACATTTGGCACAAGTGAGAACACTCATGGTGTGCTACCACGTTTTGAATTCCTTTTCATGATGGATAACATTCAGAAAAAAATTTGAGCATAATCATATAAGTAGTAGATACTTAATAAGATGTTTTATCTGAGCAAAGTAGTTCAGAAACCAGAAAGAATGCAGGTTTAATCTGCTCTTCATTTCTTCTTCAATATTTCATTTTCATTGGGAAACAGTTTTGAGCAATCATTCTAAGATTATCCATAAAATAAAAAAGTAGTTTAAAAATCTTGTTGTTCTCAGGTAGAAAATGTGTCTCTAGCCTTCTGATATGTTCAGCTCCTTTTACAGCTGATGTACTATCATAGATCTGTCCAAATTTGGAAAGATATACAGTGAGGAGAGCTCCTCTTGGCAAGGTGATATCCTCATTGCTGGAGGAAGCAATATGGGTTGTGCTCACAAAAGCCATTTCAGCTTAACCAAGCCAAGTGTCATTGTACAAGAAAAAGCACGGGAAAGCATGAGCTGTGAGCTGGCAGCATGCTACTCCATTACAACACTTTCCATTCAAAGTTGAGCTGTACTGAGCTGCACCAATTAGAGCAGTGCCAGATAATCTGGAAACAAGAAAACACAAGCAGACCTTTGCACTTTCCATACTGTACTTTACAGAGTTTGTCAAGGGTTATAGATGTGTGACTATCACAGTCAAATTCTGATTCAGATAGTTGGTCTCCCTGCCAATTATCCTATAAACTTGAGATTGAACTATTGTTCTTTACCCTCAGTTGTAATTTTCTAGCCGATCGTACTATACACTTAAAGACTATACTTTCCTGTATTTTACTGATTATTGAACTGACTTATTCACATATGGTAAATAAATTTTATGATCTTTTGTGATTAAAGTGGGAAAACTTTTGAATATTACAGCAGCTGAGTCAGTAGAACAGCTAGTTCCTTGCTCAGCTCCAATTATTGTGATAACTACGACCCAGAACGCAAGAAGAAAAGTTTTCAGTCCTGCTCTACAGCTTCATTGGTAAGTGGATTTAATCAAGTTGTCAACTTGAAACATGTCATTGAGGTGGATGATGGTTGTAATTGGCTTAGGTTTTGTAGTCTGGGGTTCTGCTCTAGTTACTCTTATTCAGTAACTAAGAGTAGCCAACTGCTTCTCCTCTAGCTAGCATACTTACTGTGAATAAGGAACGGATGAAGTAACCTGCGATTCAGATGCTCCAATGTGATCCTCGTATTAGGACCATTTGTTAAGTCACAAACCATCCTCTTGTACATTTCTGCTTACAATAAAAGAAAGAATTTGCAGATAAAAATAACAGTATAAATACAGGGCTCTTCTCGATTACTTTGTCAATGCCCCACCAGACAAGGTAGCGAGAGCTTAATTAAACATATCACTATTTAGGAAAAATATATGTCTCTTAATTTCATGATGGCACTAATAATCTCAGAGAATTAAAGCATTGTTTGAATTTGACTCTTTAAAATCTATGTAGTCTGCTATGGCACTTGATTTCACTTGCCCATTTTACAACTACCAGCTTAAAAATATGCACTTCATCAATAAAAAAATAAGGCAATATTTTAGAAATTTGATGGCAGGCTGAGAAACTTCCAGTCTTCAAAGCCCAAGGCTTTATGACACTGGAACTAATTATTCACTTTTTTTTTCTCCTTCCCCCCACCTCTTCCCTTAAAAATGTGCTTACAGCTGCTTGATGCAATTATTGAAACTCACACCCCATGAGGGAAGGAAAAAGAGTAGTAACCCTCTGGAACAGGAGCTTGGAAACTAAAGCAGTTCAGCTTGTCTTGCAGTTACAGCATTGGCTAAGAGTTAGATAATGAGCGATCTGACACAAACTTTCTGTGTGATTTTTCTGAAAGCTGTTTCAAGCCAAACTATGATACTTTGTTTAATAATAGTGCACTAGAGCAGGCTTCCCCATGATTCAGTTGGAACTACTTGTGGAGCTGTGGAACAAAGCACCATGGCTCCTAGTGAAAGTGGCAGAAATCTGATCTTGTCTCCTCCTCCCCCCTTGTCTTACATCAACAAAATGGTAATACAAATAATAACCTTCCTCAACAAAATGTTCTTCTTCTTATTGCTTCACTTATGCTGTTCAGATATTTCAGTGATGGTGTTAATGTTCTTGGTACAGAAAAGTATATAAGTGTGTTTCTGGCCTTAAACACAAACACTGCCATTAAACTTTACAGCTTACTTAAGTGTAAGACCATTAAATCCTAGACAAGCCTAGGTGAAATCTGATTGCTACACTTAGCACCTCTGAACTGTGGAGTTCTGGAAATACCTACAGCAGTGCTGGAATACCAACAGCCTTGGCCTCCTTTCTAGTGTGAATACTTGCAAGATAAGGAGATCATTTAGATTTGCTGATTGATGAAGATAAATTCTTACCTGAGTAAGTCTCTAAATATGACAATAAAAGATGTATATGCTGGTTTAAAGACTTTCTATCATCTGCTTTCTAATGATGTAATTTTGTTTTACAACTATGTCTATATACATTGGTAATAATTTTCATATAACAGTAATTATATACCCCAGTGCAGAGTACCCCACATATTTTATTGATTGTTTTCTCATTGTTCAGAGACACTGCATACTAGTCAAGAATTGCAATGAATATCTTTCCATAAAACAAGTTTTAAAGATTTTTCTTCATGTGAACCAAGCATCAAATTTCCATCCCCTTCCTACTGGGATGTTAAAAATATACATCTGAACCTTGGTATTTAAACTGTTTATTATATTTTTCCCATTCCTTTGGCCAGCTTCTTAGGTAGCAGTTCTTATTTTTAAGTGGCTCCCCAATTAGATGAAACGAAAATATGATATGTAACCTAAAACAATTTTACACGTAATATCTTGAATTTTTTATTTGTAAAATTCCATCTTACATGACAGAAAATAAGTATTCTGGATAAGATACGTGTCAGCTTTTCAAGGGTTGTATTAGCAGCACGTACGGATTTGCAGGGCTCTGATCTACACTAGTCTGCCAGTGAAAACACAATTCAGTACAGAATTTATACACTATATTCTGACCTAGCCACAGTCAGCTTCACACAAGAGTTCAAAAACAATTTGCTCGGTAAATTAGCTAATAGTATTGTAGCAGTGTTTGATTAATTAGTCTTCCAATTTATTATGATGCTTACATGCTAATTGAGAATTAGACACTGCTCTTTACTATATATAAAAAATATACATCCAAATTCCTTTTCAGTTAATTATGTACAGATATCTACTAGTACTGAGTATACCACATTGTTGATAACTCAGAATTCATGGCTGCATTTTTCCATCATCAGATTTGTATTGACTAGCTCACACAAAATTATTCCGCTGTGCAAGAGAAGCATTCTTTACTGAATGTTCAATTGCATTTGAAAGTCCTTATTTGATGCATGAATTCAAACTGTGTTCTCCTAAATTTCCTTTATAATTCAGAGACGACCTATTGCTCACAACTCTGACTTTTGATTTCCCATCTCTCCCCAAAAATATTTCTATCGGAATGCGCATGTTGTAGGTTAGTGACCTTCTGTAAGAGAGACATGAAAAATACTTTATCTAATGGAGCTGGAGAGCAACAACGTAATTGTGAATTGGTGCCATTGTGATGCTCCCTCACAATTGTGTTACAATACTCAGGGGGGAGTGCAATCATGTATTGAAGTTGCACCATAAGGCAAACACAACGCAGTATCAGAGTGTCACGTTGCAGCTATTTCTCAGACCTCTGTGATTTTGCTCAGTGGAAATACTTGCTTTCCTCCACCAGTGATGCTCAACAGCTGCCAAGAGTGATGTTTCTCTCTCCTTCCTATATCACTAGCTTGCAATCTTAACCATGACATTCCCTTGAAAAGTAATTGAAGGATCGCTGAAATACTTAGAGCTCCAAAGCTCTCTGTGCTCTGAATATACCTGGCAAATGTGCATCTGAAATAATACAGATACCAACATTTTACGAATAATGCTGTAACACTGCATAATAAGTCACACATATTCCTAATTGTGAATGAGTTTGGATGGATCTTTCCTGTTTCCCTTCCCTGGATTTTGAGACAATGGAAAAAAAAAAAAAAAACCAACAAAAACAAACCCTATCTTTCTTTCCTAATACCCTGGTTAAGTACCTGCCTGCAGTCTTTCAGACTAGCATGTCTGCATTCTAAAAGAAGTAATCAATTTTTCATTGATGTTTTATACTATATCAGGTGACATTTTGTTAGGGAACATGAACTTTGAAAAGGAGTCTGATCCTAGGTACTTAAATGGCTTTCAGACATACAATTCCAGAAAAAAAATGGGGAATTATAAATTACAAAATGACATGTGATTTTTGTTCAAAACCAAAGAACAATGGCATCTCGAAGCTGCTGTGTCCTGTGCCTTTTACTAGAGGTACTCTGCTTATATGACTACTGTTACTGTACCAAAACTCAGGTGCTTAGAAGTAATAGCTGACCACCACAAAGCAGTAATTACACATTTATGGAAACATAAGTGACTTCTTGTTGAAACATGACAAAAATTGCAACCATTTACATAATTCCAAAGCTCCACATATCTGGTATCAGATTCATCTTCATTCTACATCAAGGGACTGTTGTTTAATTAACTGAAACAACCAAATGCCTTTGCCAGTCTGTATGGCTTTACAGAAATCAGGTACAGTGTGAAGAATATTCCCAGTAGGGGAAATCATGCAGCTACTTGATTGAATTCTAAAATATTTTGGGAGTTCACTGAATAAGAGTTAAATTTACTGCTGCACTGATTTCACATTGTCCATGTTTGATTAGAAATCGTTACTTCATACTAAAATATTGTGATTGGTTTAAAATTCCCTACCTTTGTCTTGGTAGTTTCTTTTTTAAATTTTATTTCTTGGACATCAGTATGCCTCCATCATCTTCAGCACCTAAATTTTCTCTCTCCTATTTTATTCCGTGACATTTAATTTCGTTTTTCACATTTATAGTAGTTAAAGCAAGTGAAAAAAACCTGTCTCTCCAGTATTTCACTTCAAACTGCTCCAAGGTCTTTCCACTGACTATTAATGAGAGAAAGAGACATGAGCCTTTGAAAAGATTGAGACATTCGGTTTGGCCATCCTGGATCCATTTTTTTCAGATAGAACATCCCTTCATTTTCCAATAAGATAACTTGGTTCTGTCACCTTGAATAAGTCCACAGGGCCCCTGTGACAAACCTTAATTTCATTTTAAGCACGAATAATGGCAGATTAAGGCCTTAGGACAGTAATGAACCACACTGATCACACAAAATTATTCAAAATATCTCTGATATTTTGGGGGAAAAACTTTACTCCTATAATATTGTTAATGGCTTTCTTAATGAGTGTGGATTTAAATGTGGTTTATATCCTTCATTACACCATTTCATAATATTTCTTCCCTTAGTTCATGAACAAATTCCAATTTCCTAATATTCTCAATTGTTTCTTCTGTCCATATAAATCCAAATATTTCCAGAAATGGGCCCAAAGCAGAAAATTCAGAGACAGGATAATGATCTTAACTTGTCCCAGATTTGACATGACCACATCAAATACAGTTTGCAGATGAAAGTGTTGCTCAAACAGAGGCATAGCTGTTCTGCCTACCTAACAATTGAGGTGCACATATACATGAAGAATAAAAAGAGATAATTCCATAGAAATCCAGATGAGTTAAATGACTTGCCATCTGTTAGCTAGATTGGCAGTGGATGAGCCTTCATAGACTCTCCTGCTATCAGGGATCACATACGCAAGCCTTTGCTTAGTCCCAAATCATTCTGTTCACTATAACCCTGTTATATATTTCTATTATTTGGTGGGTTTCGTGCTTATCTCTTTCTGGATTGCAGGCTAGGCCCTGTGTTTGACTTACTATGTTCTCCAGCCACATTCATTTCATCCTACAGGTTTCTACTCCTCCCTTCCAGGTACTTTCTCTCTCTCCCCCCATGCCACTCACCATTTTCTAGCCTCTATATGTTTAAACAAATATTTATGGGAACCAGGATGAGTCTGGAGGCCAGAAAAGTCTTTTTGTTTCAATAGTAAAAAAGCCTCTATGGGTCCATTAATTCTACAGATTCTAGTGTAGAGATTTAGGCTCTCTAGCCTGGTTTCAAGCTAACAAAAGCTCACTTGATATTTTTTTGGCTGTCATGTTTTCCACCTGTTTACATCCCTTGTTGCCAAACAAGGGATGTAACAAACCAGATGCGTGGACATCAGGCCTGTATGACAAAACTACAGTTTCTTTCTACATTGTGATTCTCACAATTTGCTCTTCTAGCATTGACCCCACTAATGACGTATCCATCTGGGAACCATGTGCTTTGGCCTACATATCTTCAGGAGAAATGGACAGTAGGTAAATAGTTATCTGCAAACAGGTCCTCCAGCCTGTTGGGAGAATCCTTCCCAGAAAATGAGCAGGACTTGAGGTGAATTACAGATTAATCTCATTCCTCTTGACACTAGTTGCTGTTTTTATTTTGGTCTTTCAATTTTTTTGTACCTTAACAACTTCTTGTCCTCTCAGATGGAGGATACTGGCAAGGTCTTGGCCAGGGAGTTTATTTAGGGTTCCCATGAGTACTGCTTAAAGCAAACACATTCTTTGACTGGTTCAATTACAACTGCCTAACCACAGAAAGCAGCTGCTTTGATGACACTGTTGAATAAGCATCTCTTTCTAAATCTCATGTAAATATAACCACAGACAAAGAAGAGAAGGATCATGGTCCATTAACTTTAGTCTATGTGAATAAATGTGAGATAATAACTGATCAAAAAGATTTGCACCTGAATCTGAGAAAACAAAACATACGTCTGTTGTGAAGACATCATGCTGATGTGTTTATTACCTGTTTCACTTGATCCACTACAGATTAAAAAAACAAACTCAAACAACTTTAAGCTTTAAGTCAGCAGTAATATTTCTGCAATAAGCCAGCACTGGTGTTTCTCACTGTCTACTCACTTTCAATTTTTCTCCTGGTGCTGTCTTGGAAAGTTACTGACTGATTTGGATGCTTGCATTAATTCTGCTATTATTTTTCCTAGCACTTTCATAGAACTTGAAATGTTATATTTGTCTTCAAGTATTTTGTTCTGCTTATTTCTGCAGTTGACTGAAAAAAAAAAATAGCATTTAAATGAACATGTTGTTAAATTCTGTCACAGAGAAAATAATGAGAACTGTTAGTAGAAAATATGCAAAAATTTTTACTCTTTCAAGACATGATAGAGACCTAAATTAGGCAATGTAAACTAGAAGCTGAAAGTATTAAACTAGAACCAAAACTCAGGGAAACAGAGATTCTTCTGACTGCTGTTCAAGGTGTAACCATCATCCAGAAAGCAATTGCTTTCCTATGTGCACTTTGCATGTGTGTATTGAAATAACCAGGAAAATTTTCTGCAGCAGTCACAGCCATCTCCTGTTCTCTGAGGAAAATTATCTTCCGAATCCTGCTAACATTTAACTTACACCTTCAAAAGTAGGCATGGTCTTTGCCATTCTACTAGTGGAAGTTTTAACTCGTGCTTTACATTCATGAACTCTATAACTGGCTTTTGCTACCAGACATTCCTGTGATTTTTTTTAATTTTTTTTCTAAGGATCTCACAAAGGAACTGGAAAAAATGATAAAGAAATCCTAGTGATAGTAAGGTTGAACCACAAGTGAAAATAAGAGTAACTTTTTATAAAAGGATCTATCTTATTCATTACAGCCTATTCTAGATCCACTGTTTCTGAGAGTATTAAATCTGTGGAAAAAATACCATTAACAAGGTAAAAATACCTGAACATTTCTTCAGTTTTTAAAAATGCATATTATTAAACCTCTTGTTAAACAGTTACATATCAAATCAAAGTTGTCTCTAAATACACCACATTGTCAGACATCTAAGTGGTTTTACTGTAACCTAATGCTACTTTAATACATGAATAACTGTGCTTGGACAACCTGGTATATACCAATCTCTGCATTTCACTGAAGCCAAGAATTGGATTTGGGGTTTTGAGGTCTGCTTTTTTGGGTCTGATTTTTTGCCTTCTTTTGTTTTGTTTTGCCAGATTCCACTGTGTCATTACAGGGTACAAGTGATTTGGTTAGAGAAAAAATGCGGTTACATTTTCCACCTTCCTAACACTTAAACACTCAGAGGGTTGTTTGTACACATTAGAGCTCTCCTTGATATATGCTGTCATATACTCAAACTAAAGACTTCTTACAGAGTGGGGTTTTTTTAATATTAATAGTGGAGTCAGGATTATTTCTATCAGTTACTATATGAAAGACAGCATTTAACTGGAGAGTGGCTACATAGAATACATAAAAAATATGCTTTGTCATGAGTGTTAAGCTTAACAGAAGTCCAAGGAAAATAGTAAAGCAAATGTCTCAACAGAAAACAAAAATATGCAATGCTAATTATTTATCTGAAAGTATCGTACAGATTTTAGACTCAAGTTTGTCTCTTAGTACAGTTAAACCTTTGTTTTACCCAAGGTGAGTGAGTAGAACCTACTGTGCATTACTAAAACAAATTGTGGAACCATATTTTCTGCTTTCAGGTTTTATTCATCCAGACACACACAGTGTTAAAGGAAGGCAAAGCATTACAGAGGTTTCTGCAGCTGACTGACCTACCAGCCTCTTGAGACGACTGCAAGTTCATCTTTGCTTGTGGTTTTTTTCTTTATACTGTGGGAGAGATAATGAAAGCTTTTGTAATTTAGGTAAATTTGACTCTCTCACACTCCCTTGAGAAGAACTTTTAATGTGTTTTCCAAGTTATAAAAGCAACTTAAATATGCAATATTTAAATGTTTTTGCCTTCTTCCCTTTAGTGTTGAATAGCTCCCCAGTTTCCACTCCTCTCTCTGAAATCATATACCCTTTAAGCAAAGAGTTCTGTAGTACTCTTTCAAAGGAAATAAGAGTTTTCTGTATTGGCCATCTTCATTTAAGGAAATAAGACTCATAACTTACTAAGTATAGTAACCTATGTGTAGCATTCTTACTTACACCAAAAACAGTGTTTAGCCTGTGGTGCTAAACATCTTATAAATAAAGCATTCTCTGCATTCACCCCTAAAAGGTAAAAGTGATGATGAAAGCATAGAACAGGATAGCATTTGTCTGTACACAACATGTAGTCATGCAATTGCCTGAACCTTGTGAAACTGGGTTCGATATCCATTTCACTCTTGTTATTTTCAAAGTATGGTGCCCATTTTATTTCTTCTTGACCCTTCCAAACCAGCAAGTGATGTTGAGGAAAGAAGTGGCCATGCAGAA
>JBCJKH010064549.1:27591-50120 GCA_039877255.1 Loriculus beryllinus
TTTGCTGATGTTCAGAAGGAACCTCCTGTGTTTCAGTTTGTGCCCATTGCCTCTGGGCACCACTGAAAAGGGCCTGGCTCTTTCTTCTTTACACCATTCCTTCCAATGTTTATATACATTGATGAGATTCCCCTGAGCCTTCTCTTCTCCAGGCTGAACAGTCCCAACTTTCTCAGCATTCCTTCACAGGAGAGATGTGCCAATCTCTTCATCACCTTTGTGGCAGTTATGTCTCATCAGATGCTAGGAGCCCAGCGCCGGACAGACCTCTAGTCAGAGCATGGCAGGCTGCACTTGATTCCGTCTGTACTAAAGTTCGTTGGCATTATGGTCTTTAGCACTCCGATAGCATTTTCTTAGCAGTAAACAGTTCCATTTATCATTTCCACTGTCAAACAAAGGATGTTAGCATGAGAACACGCTGCTTCGCTTCAAGATAGACAAGCACACACAGGTGGTGTAATTGCTGGTGCCAAGTGGGAGCTGCTTGCAGGCTCCTTCGTTATGATTAGCTGGCAAAATTTATTCTGCAGCCAAGTGATAAGTGCAGCAGAGCACTGGCATGAAGGCCAAGTTATATGTGTAGCACAGCTCAACACAGTGCAGCAAAGTATAGCACATGCCCATGCCCACTCAGCTCAACTGTCCTGTGGATCCCTAACTCCTCAATAGACAATAGTCTTCCAGTTCAAATCACTGCAGTTGTGTATCCTGTGTCCTAGAACAAACACTTAAGACTCATGGGACCTACCAGAGGTACCAGTTTACTAGAGGACTCTGTTGACCACAAAGCGAGTCTAGGGTGACTGACTCAGACTTGGATGAGTAGCTTTTAGGTGAGATGAGTCTCTTCTGCAAATAATGCTGAATAGTCCCCAGATTTTCAGTTCTTTGTTCTTGAGTCATTAATTATATGATGGTCTCATGGGAGCATGTAGCAGGTGAATATTTTCTGCAGTTCAGCATGTGTGCAGTAGCCTAATTTAGATGGAAGCATGCCTTTCCCAGGAGGAAAGAGTCTTCCAGGCTTGTTTATCTGCCTAATGTTTTGTATTAATTATACCCTATCAATTTTAGTTTCTGCTAGAGATTACTACAGCTCTCTTGTGGTGACTCCAGGTACCTATAACGCTTGTAAAATGGCTGTAATAATATTCCATGTATCCATACACATGGTGCGTCTCTCTGTTCTGCACTGTCATGTTCTGTCCTGTGTAACGCAGTGTTTCACAGAGGATCAGGGAGGGATGTGAGTGCAGCGTGTGACTTCTTACTTGTTGGCAGAGTGTTTCATTGGAGACACGCTATTGTTCTAGTATTATGTGTGTATTCATATGCCAGTGCATGAGGAAAAAAAAAACTATGCCATGGACAACTAAGCATTACTGAAACCCGGAGCAAAAGCAGCCTCTGCTGTAGAGGTTTCACTGTCTGCACTTCCTCTTCCCTGTGTAAGGAGTCACTTCTCATCTGCAAAACCAGGAATAATCTGGGATCTTTCTAAAAGAGGGAAAATTCCTTGCTCATTGTGTTACATTTTTGTGATAAAAGTCAGGAACACTTCTTAGGTTGGGGTATGCCTGGTGGGACCGGCAGGCTGCACTCTTGTCCAGAGCAGCTCATTGTTCTTTTTGCATTTCATTAATCTTAATGATCATCCATCCAAATAATCCTTTTATCATCAGGACTGCCAGAGGTATGGAAAGGCCAGGCCTGCAAAAATTGGATGTTTAAGAAAAGGAGAGTATCTTCCCTTTACTTGTCTGCCTGGTTGATTTGATTCATTGCAGCACATATAATTATTTCAGATTCCATTAGCTGCTTATGTTTTGTAGAAATATTCTGGAATTTGTTTTTAATTATACATGTGTTCCTCTGGTCTTTTCTGTTGTCTCTGTCTATCACAAGATACAAATTGACTGAACTGAATAATTTTGTCAGTTGTTCACCTTAAACTTTTACACCATCTTACCAGTTCTAATTTTATTGTAAGTCATTGTTGGTAATGGTGAATAAGTAAATCGTGAGCTGAGATGATACCTGAGCATGAGGAGAACTTTAAATTAAAGGTTTCTTTTACCTTTCTGGTTCTTATTTCCTCCCAGATTATTCTCTTGCAGAGATGTGCATGGCTTCTTTGCAAAGGAAACCACAGTGGTGGGGTTTTTCAGCCTTTGATATTAGATTCTAATTATGTGCATTGAGAATTCAGCCTTTCATTCTGTGCATTTCATTTCTTGTTTAACTAAGTTAAATGGCTATAAGCTGATTGAATTCCACCCTGGTAACTGATCTATCTGAAATATTTAGAGGATGACCATGGCTAGTTCTGTGGGAGCATAGAGGAGAGTTCAATGGAGGGTATTTTAAAGAAAGATCAATTATTTATATCTTTAGAAGGAGTGTTGTAACTTTAGCTGGGCCTAAAATCCCTTGAACTAGATACAGCACGGTAACCTGAGCTTGTGGATTTTTTAACATTTTGTTAAATATTATATTATTTATTATTTTTTAACTCTTTGGTAGTACCACCTTCTGTGTGAGAGCTACTTAATGCTCTTCGGAGAGCTACAATGCTACTTAAGAAGAGCACTTAATTCACGTTCATTCAAGACCTTTTATTTTCTAAATGTTGTTGAGGTGGTGCCATCATTATTTTTTTTGCTGTTTATTTTATTGATGACATCAAAGAACTATGAGGAACCCAGAACACTTAGTGGAGGTTGGCATTTCTTGAGCATCACTGTTCATCAAGCTTGGCTGCTGTGGAAAACTATGGAGGTTTTGCTATTGACCTGGCAAGAGTTGGAGTTCTGCTGAGGTGATTCCAGCTGAGGTATTACAGCACCTGAAAGTGATGATGTCAGCAACAAGGTGATGGAAAGTTCTAAGTACAGGTGGAGCCCTGAGTTAATCAAGCAAAGGTTTAGGGCTTTTGGAAAAGGAGCCAAAAAAAAAGTAGTAGGTAAAGGGAGCCACCTAGAGTTAATCCGTAGGAATCTCTAAACATAAATGTACGCCTGAACTCCTGCCTCTTCCTGAAGTTTGAGTGCCAAACTGAGTACTAAACATTAAACCCTTTATCTATAACAAGCTCTTTCTTGAGACCAGGCACCTAAATAAGATTAGAACCCCCTTTAATATATTTTTACAGTGTTTATGAAGGATTAGGCTAGTTACTGCTTTTTATATTAAAGAGCATTGGAGGAAAAGGAATAGCATAAATAACATGTCACAGGGAACTAGTACTAAAGTCTCCCTCTTTCCAATTGAAAACTCTCACTTGTGTAGTTATCATTAGGCTCTTTCCAGTAACTCTCTTCTGCCGCACTATTCCTGCCTCTTAGCAGGAGTTTCCTTGCTTCAGTGGGAAGATCAGAATGTGCCCTCCCTTTGACTCCTCTTTAGCCTGGACTCTAGCCTAGAAAAATGGGAATCTGATGCCCTGCGAGCTGAGAAGAACTTAGCCTGAACTCAGTTTTTGGAAGAAAATTGCTAACTGTTAGCTTGCCATACAGCCCTTCCTCTTGCATCTCTAGTAGCTGCAGTGTTTTGTGCTGGACTTAAAGATACTGGTTTTGTATTCTATGCTGCACTGGACCTTCTGGGGAAGTAGACGGCATTTGAGCACAGTTGTAGGTATGAGCTGTGCTCTTGGCTTTCTGGACTGGAGATTCTTCAGTGCAAGCACTGACTCCTTATGATCTTCCAGGTTTTCTGGGAAGACACCTCCATGGATGGAGCTTGGGCTCCAGTATTATCTTCTTAAATAGACATGTTTAAATTTGGAATACATTTTATTTTAGATGTCAAAGCAAGCACTCTGAATTGCACTCTGAAACCATCCCAATTTCCTTTGAAAATGCAAACTGCATTTTATATGAAAAGGAGAATTCTAGGTGTAGTGTTCCCCTTTCTCTCTCCCACTTGGATGTATTAGAAAGGTATTTTGTCAGCCAGAGACAGAAACTGAAAGGATGGATCAGTCCAGACTTTATAGTCACATTACACATAATTTTCCCACGTAACTTTGCATGTCTGTGAGAATAATAGTGCAATAATAACTGCAAACGCACTTGGACAGCAAATGGCAAGTTAGGTCCTGATTGCTCACTTGGGGCTGTGCAGATGGGCTCCAGAATCACAAGCCACATGTTTTTAGACCTTACCTTTCATGGAGAAAGTATTAATCACAGGCCTGTACCTGGAAGCTGTTTCTTGGGCACTTACACTGGGCTAATATTCTGTAACTTCTGATGCCAGCTCTTAATTAAGATATGGTTTTGGTCCCTTTCTTATTCCAGAGTGCTTATAGCTAAGACTCTGGCCATTCTGATTGCTTTATAGCCTCTCAAAGTGCATATTGATTAGTTGCTATAATTCTTTAAAATAATATTATGGATTTCAGAACAGGTTATCAGTTCTGTCAGCACAATTTATTTTACTTGGAAGATGAAAACACCTTTGCATACACTCATTTGTAAACATTTCAAATGGATATGGCTTGTTCTGATTTGGGAACACAAATTTACTGATACATAAGCAAATCATCTTCCCTTAACTTGCTACCCAGAAGAGTGAAGCCTGCTGCTCTTCAAGACATCAGAGAATTACTAAGTGTTAGTTATAGCTAACACTGCCTCATTAACGGTGTGATGTGTTAATCTACAAAACCTTTGAATTGGCATTGTACCTCTCTTTTATGCCTAACAGCTTCGCTATGTCAGTCCTCTGTTTGGAAAGACAAATTACTGATGTGTACTCCAATACGTTTTATAGCACCTCCCTCCCAAAGCAAACCACAATAAAGAAGCCATATCACTGGCCACAGTCGCTCTTCTTCCCAATATAATCTCCCCAGTAATTTGCCAGCATTGTACACAATGTCATGTGTTAATAGGGCACTGGGGAATTGTCCATACCACAGGCTTCAGATTGCAGCATGTCTTGATATCATCTTTCTTTAAAGCCTGCACTGCAAAGGGGAAGCCACAAGCCTTAGGGATGACGGCTTGTTAGTAGCAGAATGAAGTTACAACTCTGCAAAATGAAGCACCAAACACAGATTGGTGATACAATAAAACCGTCAAACTGCCTGAAAAAACGATCAGTTTCTGAGAAATGAAAGTGTCTCTTCCAATAAATGCCTTGAAATTCCAGAAAACCAGGCAAGAATCAGTAAGTTTTCTTAGCTTTCTGGAAGTCTGATACCAAAGTTTTAAAAAAGGATCACTGATCTTAAATCCTGTCTCTCGAAACCACTGTAGGAATCTTTTTTCAGAGAGCAGAGAAAGAAGACAACTGCTGAGCTCTTACCATCGAAGACGTGACCTCCACATAGCAGAGGTGTTGCTTTCTTGAAAGCACAAGAGTGCTTTCTTTGAGACTGGAACCCAGACACTGGCCGAGAAGAAAAACTCTATCAGAAATCAATTAAGCCCGGTTAAACTGGAGTATTTCTTCAGGACAAAAAGACTGGTTTTGTTGTTTGAACAAAGAATTTAATGAAAACAGTATTCTAACAAAGAGCTTACTGGCAAAGCCAAAATTTCACTGTTCCTGCCTCCAGTTACTTCTTACCACTTAATGCCTAGCTATCACACACAAGTAACTGCAATTACAATAACATCTGGTTTTTAATAGGTTTTAGTGTGTTGGACTTTGTGACACCTTGGTATGTAAGGAGGTTGTTGTCTTCAAGTTAAAGACAGAGAAGTCTGGTTTACTATGAGATTGTGAGAGTGTGAGTTAAATGAGGTCTCATCTAACTTCAGCGCTTTAGAAGTTAGCTAAGTTAGTTGTCTGAGCTCTGTCCCCCACTGAAGAACAAGACACTTCCAGGAGGCAATCCATCCCCACCCTAAAATAAATGGGATAAACAAACTACAGGGATGCCTTTTTTTTGTCGAGAGATGGAGCCCCAAACAGGACATCACATGCCAGACAAGATGATGTTTCCCCTCAGGAAGACGAATGGCTCCCTATAGGATGGCTAAAGCAGAACGTGCTCTCCCATCTCCCTGGACAGGCCCATAACCATAAGCCATCCTTCCTGCCTGCTGGTTAGTCAGTAATTGATGACATTTGCTATTCCACTGCAGGCTGGGCTTTTCTTTAATTTTTACAAACTAGGCGTGGGGAGGTGTTCTTGGTAGTACTGGCGTGTTTAGATGGAAAGCCACAAGGCAAATCCAGTTGTACCAGGGAGTGGTGCTGGGGACTCAGTAAATGGCATGGCAACAAGTGTCCTGGCACAGTTCTTGTGAGCAGTGTCTTCCAAGTTGTGTGGTAGGTTACATCTCAGAGCTGCTAGTTGTTACAGGATCACGCTTCACAAGAGTGAAGTATTAAACCCCAGCCAAATTATATGATAGGTAACTCTGTCCTCCTTGCCCTTACCTGCAGCTTCACAGTCTTAAGCCCAGCCTGATTTAAACTTCCCAGGGAAGTTGTGAATGCTCCATCCCTGGCAGTGTTCAAGGCCAGGTTGGACAGAGCCTTGGGTGGCATGGTTTGGTGTGAGGTGTCCCTGACCATGGCAGGGGGGTTGGAACAGGATGATCTTAAGGTCCTTTCCAACCCTAACTACTGTATGTTTCTGTGATTCTCTGAGCTCAGGCAGAGTTGCTGTCTTCTGTCCCGGAGATGGCAGCAGCCTGGAGGAAGTGAAATAATTTCCACATATGCAAGAAGTAAAGCCATTTGGGATTTTAGCTGGAGAGCACCATGGAAATGTAATATATCATAATTTCATGAAGTTACATAATGTTTAGAGTTGATATTTTGCAATATCCACATTAATGTAAATGGTTCACTGCACTTGATGCTAGTGTTCATACAGCAGCCCAGAGCAGCACTCTTCCCACAATTAGCAGAAAGCAGAGCAATGAGCAAAGATGAGCAGCAGTGCTTGTATTTGATTTGCAGTTCTGGTTTGGCTCCATCTTGGTGCCTGCCCACAGCAGGAAAATGACCAATATTTGCTAGCAGTTCAGATCCCCTGCCCTTCCCACCCTCACCTAACTGGGGGTGAAAGTAGTTCAGGCAGGTACAGATGGGCTCACCATGGATTTCTGCAGTACTAAAAGCAATGCCTATGATGCTAGCTTGCATGTGACTTTCAGTTCATCTTGCAGCTTTAGTTCTATAATTCTACATCTGTTGCATTATGAATTCCTTCAAATTACTCTGTGGTGTATTTTGGGACTCTCAGAATAACAATGCATAGAGCCACCCCTTCTGCAGAGAAACCTCCAAGGGAACAGAAGAAATCCTCTAAGGTATTACACATACCTGTCAGGGGAAACCTCATCATGGCTGAGACCTTCCCACCACACAGGTCCAGAGCTTGTCAGGAAAGAAAATTGACCCCTCATCAATGCATTGCGAAGTTGTTGGAAGCATTTCTCTGTGGTAAGGGCAAGCTTCTTGGAAGCCTCCTCATTGCTGGCCCAATTTTAACTGCTCCTCTCTGTCATCATCCCCTGGCACCACAGCTTTAATAAGATTAGCATTGTTTTGGCGGAGGAACCCAGAGGGAGTTAAAGTAGCTCTTGGCTCAGAAAGCAGAACAGAGTCTGGAGCCTGACTGTTCTTCAGCTCTGGCCTTCTCTTCCAAACTCAAAATCTTACAGATCATTCCAAGAGTATCAGCAGGGTCTGTGGGACTGGATAGATATTTGTCTTCACAAGAAATACCTAGAAGAAGAACAGCAAAAGAGATGGTCAAATAAGTGTTTCTTAGGTTGCCTTTGCCATCATAACCTGAATGGCTTGGTATCTTTTAGAGAGCTGTGCAATTGTTCTTTGAGCTGGCTGACTATGAGGATTTATGGGGTCTGGGCTGTACCAGAGGCTGGGAACAGCTCATGACATTGTCGTGACCGTCCATAGCCATTGCAGGAACATGGCCATGATTGTGGACTCTGGCTCCAAGGTGGACACGCTTGTTTTAGGAAGGTGGATGGGATTACCTGGTCTGGGAATGTGGTGATTCAGAAGCTGCTTCACATACAGCTCAGCCTTGTGCTTGGCAGAGGGAGGCTGGCACTGGGAGGTTGAAGCTGATCAGCTTGCCTAATGTGTGCTTTTTTGCAATTCAGAAGTGTTACACTGGCTTCTGGAGCCAGATAAGTTACACCCAGTCCCAGTACTGCAGTCCAAATTAACAGTGTGCAAAGGAGGCTTTCAGTGCTCTTCTGCCTTACTTGGGCATCTCCTGCTGCGCTATGGAAATTTTCACCAAGTTTGAGCTGCAACATTGCTGTTACCGTTTGATTTTAACATGTGAGTATTTAATTCAACGTGTAATCTCTAAGCGTACCAAACCTTGAACACAGCATAGAGTTTTCCCGATTCCAAGTGAAAGCAGTGAGAAGGGGCTATGAAGTAGATGTTTATTCTGCCTGACCTGTCATTTTGTTTTCATGCAAATACTGCCCCTGGTGCTACCCTGTAATCAGCTATTATGGGAACAATACATTGTCCTTAAGGTAAGCTTAGAAAAGTGTTTGCCCACAGTGCACCCACAGATAAGTCTAGTTTTAGCAACATAGTGTTTAAAGCATTATACTCTGCTTACAGAGTATCAGCAAGATGCACTTGCTTGGAGCCAGCTCCAGATTGACTGGTTTCTCTGTATTTCTCAGGCCCTACATGTCCATTGGAACGCTACGTGATCAAGTCATCTATCCAGACACAGTGGATGACATGCATGAGAAAGGCTACCAAGATCGAGATCTGGAATCTATCCTGCACATGGTTCATCTGTACCACATAGTTCAAAGAGAAGGAGGTGAGGTAAATTGCATAACTCTGTAAAAAGCTTTACAAAATCCATTCTTTGCATGTGTGTCTCTGTGTGACTGAACTTTACTTACTCAACTGGCAAAACTGGATCCAGACTTTCTGTGGTTGTGGGAGCTACTCAACCACATCATTGTTGCTCCTGATGCTAACGGAGGGAGAAGAGCAAAGTGCTCCTCTTCTCCCCAGTAAATCCATGTCCAGGCTGAACATCCTTGTTGTCTTGTAATGGCCAGTCTTTTTATGGTATTGAGGCATCACTGGCCTTCATTTTCTTAGAAAACGTAACCTGTCTTAAAACTTTACAGTGTCACTGACTGCATCAACTCAAAAGCATGTGAACAGGAGAGCTAGGTCTTCTTTCATCCCCCTGGTTAATGGGATCAGCAGAACTATCATGTCTGATACTGCACCACCAGGGTGAGCAAGTCAAAAATAACCAAAGGACAATGGCTGGCAGTAGATTGTTACCAGCTACCATTTATAATTTAAGTTGCCATGTGTTCTCACCCTTGTTTGTCCTAAGAGTAGGGGACAGTGTAAATACACTGGCACAGTAAATGTCAAGATGCTAAAGGCTTTTGTGTCTAAGGAATTGGAGCATTTCCTGGCTTTTTTTTCCCAAGCAAAGCAATAATTTTCATCCTTTTGTTCCCACCAGCCACTAATCTCTAGTTTCCATTTCCTCCCCACCATTATGCTTTTAAAACAGACATAGGACAAAGCTGGTAACAGAGAGCTTGTACCCAGAGTCTCTTTGCCAGTTGCCAGTGCTTGTTTTAGAGAGGGTATTTCGGGTGCATTGTCTTGTGATATGTGTGCTTGGTATCTCTCAGGATCATTCTGTCAGCAAAAAGTAGGACTTTAGCCACTGGGAATCCCAAGGCAATGTCTAAATTCCTATTCCTGGGTGGCAGCCTGTTGATTTGTTAATTTTTTTAAGTCTATATGGACACTCATCTGCTGTCTTTTCTGCACATTTTAGAGTGGGGAGTAGTATTTACGGCAGCAATTGTATACCTACACATACTTCTCCACCTCACAATCCTGTTAATATACTTTTATATTTCCCTGGGTTAAAGCTTCTTTGTTAAGAATGATTCAATCTGGGCCTCTAGTTCCATGAGAAAATAAGAATCTGCCATTATTCTGATTTTAGATAATTATTCAGATCTGCTACTGTGACACAAGGATTGAAAAAGTGGGCAGGGAGCTAAACTCAGTGACTGGAATAATTGCAGAGAAGCCCTCTACTCCTGCACTGACATTGCACCTATTCCTGCTAGTATTCCTTAGTCACTTTGCAGATTGCAGAAGAACAAGAAGATGCGTTAGAATCGGGAGCTGGAAAAGGAGGAGCAGTTAAATTGTCTGTGGCAAGAAGCCACTGTGAAGTGTGCATTCATAGCGTGCTGGTACTTGTAGATGTACTGATTAACACATGACCCTCAGCGGCCAAAACCAGATCCCTAGCAGTCTCTGAAAGTGCATAGTTGCGGTTTATAGCCCTGCAGCTGAAGCAAGTAACTGGTGGTGGGGTAGTTACTGTGCTACACACACGAGGTATTGTTGTCTGGGGTCACTGTTCTGTATTGCCAAACTGAAGCCCCAGGTTTGGGTCAGTCTCACTCTACTTTCTGAGCCTAAAAAACTATTTATCACTGACCCCATTGTTGCTCTTCTGCCTGTGTATGTAAGACACACAGAATCTATAAAAAACTGTTAACGTTCAGTTGTGCTTTATTGCAACTCCAGTCAGGATAAGGACACACTGTGCCAAAGTCTGCACAAATGTTACCAAAAGAGTGTCTTGGGTACTTGGCGATCTAAAATGACAGAAGCAGGCAGAGCTGGAAAACAGGGGAGAGATTACCACATACCAGGAAGTTTTTAGGTGTGTAATACACTTACTTGTTCCCTTTTCTCCTTGGGCATTTGCAGGAGGCATATGCTGAGGCAGGAGCGGAGAGAAAATCTGTGACATATGATTGGACACGTTATGTGGATTTCATATGCTTACGTATTCATTAAAGCTCCCCCAGTCTGGGACAAAGACTCATATTCTGGTTTTTTTGAACCAGCAAGCAGTGAAATACTTGTTGAAAGTGAACAGTTGAAAATTTTGTTTATAGGTAGCTGAATTAACTTTTTAATTTGAATTTTATTTTATTCTTAAAATCAGACTTTTGAGATAAAATGATTTCTATGAAACATGGCTCTTTTTCTTTGCAAAATAATGAAAAATTCCATATAAAGCTTGTAGAACAAGGGGCTTGCCCCAAGCCATCTTTTTCCTCCTTTCAGACTGCTTTGATGATTGACAAACATTGGCATTTTCCAATAGAAAAGAAGTTTTGCTGAAAAATTCCCAGCCACTTTCTATTATATACTATATACAATTTCTAAAAATTTAATACATCTAAAATAAGCAATGAAAATATTCTGATTATTGTGGATGTAGTAGATATGTCCACAGTATTTTGAACTGATTCCATAAACCATCCTAAGAATGGAGCTAACTATCTGTCAGTCATTACGTTATGGAAATCTAATGTAGTTCTTCAGTATTTTTGTCTGTAGATCCTCTTCTCCTTCAGAGGCTTACTTCTGTCTCATTCCCTCAGAGGCTTACTTCTGTCCCATCTCCTTTCACCTTTCCCCTGCGGTATTAAGCCTCTACTAGACAGCAGGCTCCTTAGGGCATGACCCTGTTGTGCTTTAATTGACCAAGAATGTCATGTGTGTATAATATGATGCTATGCAGTTTTGTGTTCTGCTCACTGTGGGCAGTCTTGACAAAGCCAGATGGAGCCAGAAGTTTTATTTGTCCTAGCGTAACTTTCTTGCTTTTGGCTGAATTACTTCCACATTGCATCAGTACAAGGGTCACCAGATTCCAAGTATTAAGAAGCCAACAAGAGCCTGATGTTCTTGTTGCTGCCAATGGCAGAAATTCCTTTGATTTTCTAGCAATAAGGTTTGACCTAGTTAGAAGTAAATAGAATGGTTAGAAGAATAATTAGCCCAGTTTGGCATTTAGCTTCTGTGTTATCTTCAGTTACCAACTTTTTTCAGTTGGTAGCAACAGAGTGCATTAAGATCACCAGAACAACTATCCCTCTCCTCACCACCATCACCACTCCAGATGTCCCTGAACCTAAGCCCCAGAAAAACCCAGTACAATTGCTATTGATGGGAGCCCTCTTTGCTGATGGGGGCAGAATTTCCTTCCCACTGAGGCCCACACCAATGTTTTTCTCACCTGTTGGGTATTACAGGAACGCATTTTGTTACTTACCTTTATATTATCAATGAGGAGCACCCATCAACACCTGCATGGTTGCTAGCCCTACCAGAAAAATCGTCTCATACAAAATGAGGATAGCAAAGGAGGTTATCTTCAGCATGGGTAGTGAAAAGGCGTGTCCAGAAATTGTGGGTAATGGCATGGTGATATGCAGTAGATATGTGTAAAGGGGTTCCTTTTTGAGCTGCTTTGAAAATCTGTGTATATTTGTTTAACAAATGTCAATCGTGATGCAGCCTTGGGCTGCTAATAAGTCTGTCACATGAGAGGAGCCATGAGTGCGTGTAGCAGCATGCTCAGTGCATGACCAGACCTGTCAGGTTGGGGCTGATGACATTACTAGACAAGTTCAACCTGTTTATGGTTTCTCAGCACCCCAGATTATAATTATTCCTCATTATTGCACATTTGTCATATCTTTGGGTCTTGTCCAGGGAACCTTTGTGCTAGGCCACGTATAAACAGCCAAGCACATTTCCTCTCCCAGATTTTTTCATCTGAGCATTTTAGCTCTGGATTTGCTTTTGTTGCTAGCACCAGCAGGAACTCTGGAATGCTCTGCTGGCTTTTCCAGTGGCTCTGAAATCCAGAGACACAATCCCTGCAGTGTCATGCTGAGCTGGGGCTCATGCAATTGATGGTCTCTTTGTTCTTCCCTCAGCTAAGGATTGTCCTTGCATATTCATCCTGTACAACTCCCGGGCTCTGCTCTCTTCCATTTTGACAGCTGCCTGGGGACATAGGCTGTGCAAGAGGCCTCCATGTTCAAAAACTCACCAGGGGTGGACTCTCTGGCTATAGTTCGCTGTGGTAGCCTTTCTTCTGTCATGAAGCTGTAAGACTTCAGCCCATGTCTGATGACACTGCAATGTAGATCTGGAAAAGAACTTTATCTTGTTTTGGCAGCTGAGCACTGTTTTGCATGTGAAGTGTGAGGATTTGCAAGGATGAAGAATACACTGTGCCACAGGCCCCAGATGTAGCCCTTTGTTGTTGTCGACTTTAGCTTGCTTTTCCCTTGAGAAAATGGAGGTAAAAAGAATTGTAAAAGAAGCCATGCAAGAAAATTAAATGCTGCTATCATGAGGCTATCGCTAATTTCTGCTGACAGCTGTACGTATTTCTACTGCTGTTGCACTGCCCTAACACATTGCACATGGTCTTTTGTCTTATTGGTTGCAAAAGGCGCTTCTATGACATCCAGTGTTTGTCACATCTACATCATGCCATGTGCAACCAAAGGCTATGTGTGACAAGAAGCTGGGCAAGGACTTTGGACTCTAAAAGCCAAGATTATGTTTGAACCTACTGAGAAGTTTGTGCTGCGTTCATTCACAAGCCTTTTCATTTGTTCTGCATTCATGGACAAGCTATTTCAGTTCTTATCTGTGAAGTAGATGTAGCTATGGGTGACATAAGGCACTGACTGCTGATATTTTTAGAACACTGGTGACCTTCACTGACATGCCATGTCAACAGGAAGAAAAGAGAAACAAGTAGGTGCATTATTGTTAATGCACAGTAGGGAGTCAGTTTCTTGTGAGTTACAGTGCCCAAGTCTTCAGAGGAAATTGTTCAGACATTAGAAAATATACTTTAAAAAGGGACAATATTAAAATGGATTCTTCCTTATCTGTTGTTTGAGACATTCCAAGTGACAAATAGGAAAATGAAAGGAGGGAGCTGGGCAGGAAGAGACAAGATGCACTACTAATACTCTGTTAGAATGTAAGACGAAGTGACCACAGAGAGATGATCATTGTATGCCAGTAAGTGGAGTCTTAATCTTAAACCTTTAAGGAAGTAATAGAATGATTTTGCTGACAATATGATGCCTCTTGTTGAACTTCATTCCCTTTTGGTCTTTTAAACCAGCTGATCTGGAAAAAACTATGAATGCTGGTCCCATTTCCCAGGCACATGTGCTCACATGCACACCAACCCACACCCTAGCTCAGATCCAGATCCCTTCAGTTCATCTATATTCTCAGCTTAAAAACAACAGAATATAAACAGTAGCCTGAACGTTGTCTTCAGAAGCATAGTTGTTTCTGTGGCTTTCTTGAAGGACATTCCCATCTCTTGCCTCTAGAACCTTTTGCCAAAAAGGGGTGCTCCAGGTATTTTACAGTCTATTTTGGAAGCTGAGAGTGTCTATTGGAACATCACTCCAGGTCACTGTGTGGTCCCAGCACTGGGACTGCTCAGCAGCAGCCTCTCTTTATCTGTTCCCTTTACCGGCATTCATCCTGCTGGTGATTCAATTAATCCTTACCCAACTCCGTCTTTGCTAGGAGCCTTCTGATAGAAAGCATGTGCTTCCAAGGGGGTGCCCACCTAGATTTTTAAGCAAGAATGGAAAGAAACTAAGGAAAAACAATAGGATCACTAAAGGTGATGTCTTTCTGCAGTGTGTATGCATGGTTTTTAAAATCTTAACTATATACACAGATATTAAAAAACCATTACATTGTATTTTACAATTTTACGTAGAGAAAATCCTTGGAATTCAGTGTCTAGCATTACCAATACCTGTTTTCAGTCACACAGCCTCTCACCAGATGCTTCACTGAAGTTTTGTTCAGACCAACCAAGCATGGGCAGAGCACTCCTCAATCCCCTGCACCCTCAGAAGCCCCACTTGTCTCACCTTTGTTCAGATACCAGAAATGACACAGCCCACCCTCCTTGCTTTACCTTACTTATAGTTTTTTTCTGGCAAATGTTTATTTTCAGTTGAGCAGTGGCAGAGCCACAGGCTGTGTTGTTAATTTTTTAGCTACAGTACATCTGGGCTGATTTGGAAACTGTTTTTTCCCTTGCGCATTCCTGCTCCAACTGCATCATGAATGGATGTTCTATTAGAGGAATGTCTTACCAAGTTTTCTCTACATCCACACTTTCCCTTTTCAAAACTCATTTTGCTGCTCCCTCCATCTGGATTGTTAGATTGAAAGCTAATTTTCAGTAGGGTAATTTGGTATTTGAATTTTTTCATTAGTGGGCATGAATCATACAAGAGTACTCACAGGAATACCAGATCACAGGCAGACAGCATCACACTTCTGCTGCAAATATCTCAAAGTGATCAAGAAAAAAATCAGTTAGATTCTGTGCAGAATATTAAATACGGATACCCAGGGTTACAACAGTTGTGGGTCATTTCTAAATGCAAGTAGTGGGAAGTTTGTATAGAAAATCCTCCTGTCTGTATGCAGTTTTGTATGTTTGCTGCTTGTCTGTGCACACAACGCATCCCTCTGTTCTGTTGAGTTTGATGACTGTTACTCTTTGCCTAACATAGCAAGTGGAGTCTGGCAGTGCTCTGTATGGGTTTTTATGCTTTATTTCTCTGAATTTGTTTATCATTCACTCACACCTTTCAAGAAAGAATAGCAAATTGCTCTGTAAAACAAACATGACAGAATGAATTCCTTAGTTATACACAGGTGAAAGATGGTTTTCCAAAGAGATGGTAAATAAAGTTTTTTTGACAATTCCTACATGGCCAAAAAGGTTAAATTCCATTTTCAGAATTGACATGATGTTTGGGATTTTCCAATTGTGTGCCAATGGAAAGGCACTAAAGTGTTTCAGAAATTGTGATTGAGATCCCTGAGCTGTCTCTTCTGCAGTGGCAATGCCCTTTGTGATTTTGGTTGCAGAGATGTTGCAAGTGAAGCGTTTTCTCCATAACCTTGCATTGTCCTGATGGCTTCTGTTTGCGTTTTTCTTTTTAAAGGCTGGGATGCTGTCATGGATTGGAAAGATGTCTTGTCAGGAGGAGAAAAACAAAGGATGGGCATGGCTCGGATGTTTTACCATAAGTAAGCATTTCGATTTGTTCTTTAAGTAACATCTGAGAAGGAGAAAGAGATTTGCAGGTTTCCAGTTGTAGTTTGAGCAGGAGCAGATTTTAATCTCCATGCAATATGCGATGCAGCTAGACAGTTGCATAGGACCACAGACCTTGTTGTTTATTCATACAAGCTTTTAGTTGGAGCAATACTTCTTACTTCAGCTATGCTTTTGGCAACATAGCATACACTTTCCCGATGTTCCTTTCCTTAACATCTCAGGAACAAACATCTTCCCTGCATTTGTCTTACTAATACTGCAGAAGTCTTGTGGACTGTTGCAGAGTCTATGGAAGTTTGAAAGCCAGGCTCCAAACCGTTTTGGTCTTGGAGACTGCAAGCACACAAAGGCAGCCTAATCCATACATAGCAGTGGATAGAAAGTTTCTGAGTTGGCTGAGCTGCTGCATGACTTGATGACAGGACAGAATAATACTAGGTCAAACTAGAGCACTGAAGTTAGATCACTGTGTACTCAGATGGAGCAGGGAATTAAACCCATTTTTCCCAGAAGCTGTCTCTACACCTGAATAGTGCATGGAAACTTTATGTTGTTGCTAACCAGCTTACAGCTGTAAATGAGAGACAGCTGTCTGGCAAAAAAAAGCTCTCTCCTTTCTGTTGTTCCTCATCATACATGGGAATAAAGTCCAAACCATAGACGAGTAATGTTCTTTATCTGCTTTTGAAAGGCCAAAATACGCATTGCTGGACGAATGCACGAGTGCTGTAAGCATTGATGTTGAAGGAAAAATATTCCAAGCTGCAAAAGCTGCTGGGATATCCCTGCTTTCTATTACACACAGACCTTCTCTTTGGTAAGTATGTTCAGGGAGTAATCGTGGTCCTTGCTTATAGCTTTCTGACAGGCAATGGATTGGCCTTTACTCTTTGTGCTAGGGCAGTTTTTTAATCAATATCTACTGCTCTTTCTAAGATAACTTGTCTACAGTAATAGTGATGTAAATGCATTTGGTATTGGGTTTGGTTTTTTTTTTCATTCTTTGACATGTATTTATTTTTCCCTCCTGTTTTTTTAAAATGTGTTCCAGTGATTAAGTATTAATAGCAACATGCAGGTACCTAAGAGCAATTAATGAGCCTATCACACCGCAGCCACAACCGATATCACCACATTATTCTGTAAAGCTGACAAGATCCAGGAGCTGTCCTGGGGAAGTTTATCAGTGCAGGGAGACAATGGGAAACATGGCAAGTGGTTAAACTACTCTTTTTTCTTCCATAGGAATAACACATTTGGTGGTTTAACTTCAGTTGTGTCCTCTGCAAGGTTTGAGAGCTTTCAAAATCTGATTGTCTACTAAAAAAGCAAATATTGGAATCCTGAGAGACATCATTGTAGTGAGGGAGTACTAAGTATTGAAGAGTCGCTCAAAGGAAATAAATGTAGTTACTGAACACATAAAACAACCAAATACTTTAAAGGGCAAATGGAGATTAAGAAGGTGTGAATTAACTTTAGCAGAGACTATTTGTTCTGAACTCCTTGATTTCTACTGTCCAATTATTGGGTTTTTTTTAAACTGGTGACAAAAAAATCCTTTATCACCTGTTGCCTCAAAAGAAAGAATTGTATCAGTGTCTGCTTTGCTGAAAAAAATGTTTTCCCCAGCATTCCTCCTTCCTCTGTGTAGATGGTGACAGTGGAAATAGCTTTTGCTGGATCAGGACCTAAATGTTAAGGAAAAAAAAAAGGTATTCTGGTAAGACAAAAAATCACATAGACATTTGGTTTGAAAATAACTTAAATTGCATTTTAACAACAACAACAAAAAGGTAGCATTTATTTTTGTTTAATTTTGGCATTATTCTTAAAACCACTGCTCAAGGAAACAGGTATTTGAGAGCACCTCACCTATAATAATGGTAGTGCAAAGGGAAGTTACGCTGAAGGACTTGTGAGAAAGACCTTTTGAGTTCAGTTTCCTACCAGTATTTCTTGTTTCATAGTACCAATGCTATTCAGAAAGGTTTGGGATTGTTCCTGTAAACTCCACAGTATTACTGGGATTATAGGGATCTGGAGAAGTAAACAAGTGCTGAGCATTTAGAAATAAGCATTAAATGCCGTTAATTCAGATATGCTTCTGCAGATAGTGCACTACATAGACAAAAAATAAGTTCATGGGCTGTTTTCTTTTCTTCAGAATTAAACCAGGAAATAGCTGCTCTTTTAATCAAAATACTGGCTACTTTAGAGGGAAGGTTAAGCTTTTGGTGTCACAAAGAATAATGTGCAAGAAGTGATAAATATAATCCTGGAGTTGAATCTCTGTTGAGCCCCATGTCATAAGCTATTGAGTTTATTAAACTGTCACATTCCCTGGATGAGATTTATAATCACTGATTTATGATGTGTCTCATCTTCCATAATTTTTAGTGATCAATTATGCTGAGGGAACTCTTTGCTCTTCCTCTTGCACCTCCTGATAAATGTCATGTCAGGCCTAGACAAACCCCACATGTACACCTTTGAATATTTTCGATGCACACACCCTTGTACTGAGTCCTACACAGACTTTTTTTAGTTTGCCCCCTTGCAAACTGAGCCATACTTTAGGACTTGGAGGTTTCTTTATCCAACCTTATGAGATGCGGGGGAACAAACTGAGATCTAATTTGAACTAATTAGAGTTTTATCAGTAGCATCAGGTGCACTGTGCCTGCCTGACTATATTTTCTGCTGTGGAGGTAAAACATCTCTCAGAAAGCAAAGTAAGTAAAATAAACTGAGACTACGGGCTAGCATTCCTGGGGGAGAAGGGAGCCCTGTCTGCTGCTGCTGTTTAACCTCCTGGAGAAAAAGAGTCTGGTGGAGTCAGCTGTAGCCACAGGGGAGTCTTGGTGACAGGCTTGGTATACCCAGCAGTGTTGAGTGTCCTGGGATTATGAGTCACAGAAAATGTCTTAGCCAGTGATCCAAAACTGGACAACTCTCAGCTTCCCAAGAGGCACCATTGAAAAGAGACAAATTCGTGTGCAGAAATGAACCATCTGTTCACTGAGCCATCACTAATGTTTTAATTTCTACTGCAGGAAGTACCACAGTCACTTGCTGCAGTTTGATGGACAAGGCGGCTGGCGTTTCGAGCAGTTGGACACTGCTATCCGCTTAACACTGAGTGAGGAAAAACAGAGACTGGAATCCCAGCTTGCAGGAATTCCTAAAATGCAGCAGAGACTGAATGAACTGTGTAAAATCCTGGGAGAAGACTCAGTGCTTAAGACAGTGGACAAAGAGGAATAAATAATTTATGTTTATTTTTTAAAAGTATTTTTTTAGTTAAAAGCATTACAACTTCAGCCATTATCATTTGCATGCATTGTGATAGAGGCTTAGAGCATAGAGAAACACAGCCAGCAGAAAATAATGCTCTGAATGCTATGTAAGGCTTTAGTGGTTTAGTATTAAGGCAGAAAGTGGTTGAACTGTGAAAAGAAAATAAGCAAGTGCACAGAGTATAAGATTTGTCATTGCAGCTTATGTTAATTCCTAGTGAAAGCCCGATTCACTGCAAAGAACTCCCAACAAACTTAGGTTTTGTAGGTGAATTTTTGCCTGAGATTTGGCCTCCAGAATGTGCTCTTGTACCTGGTCACTGTGTGCGTATGATATGCCTGCTACGCAGAGCAAACCTGGCATGAAACTCAGGCATGGAGCGCGGCAGAGGCAGCATCTGGGTGAGTATGCAGATGCATGCAAAAATCTCATTTGGGTACAAGAAACATTCTTTCAGCCCATGTAAAACCCAACTCCTCTTCTACTACTGAATCATATGCACATCTTTACCTGCATTTCCGTAGGAAATAACGTAATAGGCTGACCAGAAGACAACTGTCAGAGCAACCCACTGCCTCGTGACAGAGAAGAAGTGATAGAGCTAAATATGTAATATACTTGTGCTGTACTTTATGACATTATGCATAGCTTCAGAGGCTCTTTGCCCTTCATGATACATGAGTTCCTCTGGGGGCTTATTTATGTTCCCTAGTTAGTAACGTCTGGTAGGGGAGATGGAGCATGAGGCCTGGCCTCAAATGACTTAGTTTTCACTTGACTAGGTCATTCATCTGCTCCATGGGTCTGAGCCAGCTGACATCCATCTCTGACCCAGTTCCTCCCTTGGTAAAACCACAATGTAGACGCTTGTTTGTTCCATGAGACACTTTGTGAGGAGAAGGACTGTAGGAGAGGTAAATGGCAGTTTCTAACAATACACTGAATTCTCAGGCATGGCTGTCCTGCCAAATCAAATGCTCAGCACTTGTAAAGGTCTGTGAAAAGCTGGAGCATTTTGTAACCACTAATTAATCTGCCTGCAATATTTTGGTAGAGTGGCTGAACACTGCCCTCCTCATGAACAAACGCACCAGTTAACTACTGTGCTTTCAGATGCACTCACTGATTGTCCCATCTGCTTTTCGGTTCAGTAGGAACCTGGTCCCACTCAGTCAGAAGGTGCTTTAAACAGAAACCCCTGAGATAGTGCTGGCCTCAGTGCCTTGCCAGAGGCAAGAATGACTGAGAAATAAGATGTGAATGGACTGAAGAGGTCCTGATCTGTTCTCTCTGACTGCAAGTGCCCAGCAAATGGGCAGCTCAGGAGTGCAGCTCAGGAGGGATAAGAGGCTTTGCAGATGAGTAAATGAGCCTTAGCTGAGATGTAGCAATCCTGAAGTTTATTGATTCTTTTTTTCCTAGAAGTGTGATTTCTTAGGACATTTCTGCCTGGTGTGCTTGGTCTGAGAGGGACAATATGTAAAACTGTTAAGAACTGTTAAAAGAGGAGAAATATTTTGGTGGTATTTGATGAGCTGGGAATGTTTGAGGAACCTGAAGTTAGTATAAACTGTTCCCTTTTCCTGATTGCTTCATGAACAAGGGGAAGGTGAATTAACTCCATCTGCCAATTCCCAACCCAGTGCACTAACCATTAGTCCATCTTCCTTCTCACTTCTTCTTCTTCATTCCTTTTTCTGTGCTCATCTCGCTGCTTGGTACAGCCCTTGCACCAGAAAATGGAATAAGTCTGCTCCTTGGCCTGCTCTTCAGAGTCTCTGCTTGAATGTAAACATGTAACTTGTCCTGGTGACTCTGTAGAGTTCCATGGGGCATCTCACTGATACAGAAAGGAATGCTCTTGGGAACCTTTGAAAGGGATGAGAAATTAAGGTTCAAGATAATAAGATGTTGTGCTGTGAAATGCAATCTGGAGGTCACTGCTGCGGTGGATGACATGTGCCTGCAGTTTGATTTGCGAGAGTCTCTGCTTGTCCCTCTCCCCAAAGGCTGTTTCTTCCTTCTCATCTTCAAAGCAAAGTTCAGAACTGCTAAAGAAAAAAAGAAGTCAGCCAAGAATCTGTTCTCGGTGAGCATGAATTAGATGACTGATGGTTTTAAAGGCTTGCACATTTCTGAGTGAAGAATGATGATGAATCAGGCATGCCCTTGTCCCAGCTGCAGTGTATCCTTCTGCTAGTGCAAAGCACCCACAAAGTCAGCTATCCATGAGCCTCTGCCAAGGCAGGAGCTGAGGTGGGGGAAAGGGCATTACTGTTCCCCACCCCTCCATTAAGCACTTTACCGTGTGGCTGGGAGCTAAACTTGGGTTGTCCAGTCCCTGAGTGAGGAGGACACTGAAAAGTGCTGAACAACTGTCTCAGTTCCCCACAGCTCCAGATACGGCCCAGCCTCCCACCAAAGCTCTGCCGTGGCACTTGGCTTGTTGGGAGCTATTAGGAACACATGCAGTACAGAGAGTGCAGCTGGCTGCAGCACACAGAAACACATTTTCTGAGGGAGTCATGTTTAGTAGAAGAAAGTTTGTTTGCTGTTTTTTTTCTTTCATGAGATTATGTATAAAGCATACAGAAGATATGTACGTTACTGATGAAATTTTAATGAAAACTGAAATCGCACCAGGATCAATGTAATGGTATTTTTCTTCAAGTTTGGTATGTATTTCCTGGATCCAGTAATAGACTTGCCCGTTCCCATTCAGTAATGTAGTGTAAATTGTCCTAGCATCTCACTCAGCTGTTTACATTCTTGTAGGTGTGACAAGAACACTAGAGGCTGGTGTGAGAAGAAGCTCTTCTCCAAATAGGAACTTCCTGAGTAATACCAGGCCAGTCTTAGAAGGATTTTCTGCGCTGATGGATCATTATATTTGAAGTTAGATTTGTGACTAGAAGAGAAGCTGCCCTGGAGATGTTCTCTGCAAGCTTCCCGAGTTGTTCCAAGGGCTCATTGAGACAGGAGTCTCTGGTTCTGTTTCTGGAGAGTTCTATCTGTGATGTAATACAGGGCATAAGCCAGCTCATTTTGTGCTGCTTTGGACCCAGCTGGGAAAGCAAAGCAGAGGTGCGTGCTCGCTGTTCAGGGGGTAGCTCAGGGAGATGCTGTTCTGGAGCCAAGGTGCTTGGTCCTTGCAGTGTGAGAGGGTCAGAGCAGGGCAGGATGCCTGGGTGCAGTGCATAGAAGCCTCTTGTCATAAAAGGGCAGGATTTACATGCCTGAATTCCTGTTGAACTGATTA
>JBCJKH010064549.1:50220-62412 GCA_039877255.1 Loriculus beryllinus
AGTCCTTTTCCATGGTGCAATGAGAGCTCTCCATCAATGTCTGTTCCCTTTCTGGCATTCAGGAGCTGTGATTCTGGCATTCTGGAGACAGCCAGATCCAGCTCATCATGTCACAGCATCTGCGTTCAGAGCTGGATACTGCAAAGTGCCCCGTGCACGTAGCCTTCTGTGAGCACCCTCTCATCCATCCCCAGGACTCGGTCCAGACTGGACTTGCCTGGGTCTAAATCCTGGAGGAATACAGGTGCTGAGCAGCATTCAGTCTTGGGCATGGAGTACCTGTACAGTAAAAATATGAATTATCCACTTTGTTTTTCAGATAATGCTGGGATTTTTTGCAAAAATGGGAGGATGTTTTTGTGAGTGGGATTTCAGTATTTTAATCTAGGAGGAGTTTGTTTTTCAGTTAGTTTTGGAACCAGACTCATTCCTGTTTTAGACTTGGAAGTCCTCCTTCTGCAGGGGTAGGAAAGCCCACATATCTTTTAAGAGTTTTTTTAAATCAGTGAGATTTGTAGTTGAGTGAGAAATGAAGGAGTGCGTACTCAATGGGATATTTTAGGGAAAATTGCAATAAGAATTATATCCTAAAGCAAATGAACACATTAAATTCCCCTCAATGTGTCTGAATTATGATAATGCATGTCGAAGTGAAGTTTACGAGCCTGTGAGCAGAGATTTTAATTGTATATAGAATGAAATCCCCCTACTGAGCTGTTCATGAAGCTTAAGAGAACTGAACTGCTAATTGAATGTGTCTTTGTTTTGTTTATGTTTGATATTAATGCCTTTTAAGAGCAGACAATTTATAAAGCAATAAATTATGCTTTACAGTTGTAATTTATTCCAACCTCAAATAAAACATGTTGCATTTACTTTGATTTTTCTGTGTTCCTTATTCACAAAGCAGTCAGGACTTGCCTGCGTGTGCTCTGGGAGCCCCTTCCCATCCCTCCTTTCTGCAATGAGGTAGGAAAGGTTGGGGTGGATGTTGCCTATTTGCAGGTTAAAACAAGTGCTTCATTCCTAGATCAGGCTGGTGTCAAAGGCTGCTTTCTTCTGTCTTGTGCCCTTCCGCTTCAGCATGGACCTGATTCATGACAGGAGGGTGACAAGAGCTGCCACCAGTTGTGGGGGAGCTCTGCAGAGAGGTTGGGTACCAAGCAGCGTGCCAGCGAACAGTGTCAGCAGTGCAACGTCAGGTGGCCTCAGCAGCGTCACTCCCAAAGGTTGTTACTATGGTCTTTGTAAAATAAAGTTATGTATAAAGCACCAATGTCACAAATGACGCAAGTAAGCGCCCATGTTGGCCTAGAATTTGAGAGGGGTTTTTCTTAGGGATTAGGATAAAAACCTCTATCTCTTTAGCCCTTCAGGCTACCAGGAATATGAGGGTATTGGTTGACTCCTTGGCACCCAGAGCTGGCTTGTGTCTAGCCCCTTCCCGGCTGTGTGGCAGAGGATGGTGAGGTACTGGGTGGTGGAACAGGACCTAGATTATGCAGTTGAGGAGCCCATGGCAATGGTAGTCACTTGATAACTAGATCCTTACAGGTGACTGAAGGTTTGTCCCAGTGCCTCCCTTCAGTTCCCTCACCCACTCAGAGGCAGAGAACTGACAGAGCAGGCCATGAGCCATGAGAAATGCATTTCTGGGGGTCTCTGGAGGGTTGTAGGACCACGCTGGGGCTCCTGCATCAGACCAGGAGAAGACAGGCTATACTGTAGGGGCGGGAGGTGAGCTGAGAGGTTGCATTTGAGTTTCACTTTCTTTGGTAAGAAGTGGCTTGGTGACAGCTCTGTGGAGAGCATTGCTGCTTCCTGACCAGGCCACCAGAGGACTGGCACCATGAAGTGCTGGAGCCTGAAGCCTCTGCTCAAGGGTTAAGTGTTCCCAAAAGAAATGGGACAGCAGGGCTCGTATCATGGGAGGAAAAAGGACTTGGGAAACAATCAGAGCAGAGGTGTTCAAAGACTTCCCATGGGTGGAATTTTCTAGTAGATGGGGTATATCTGGAAGAACACCTTCTGCTGTCTCTCTATGGCCTCATTTCTGACTATGGCTCATTCTGCAGCACCTGCTTTGTGTGTTTTAAATTGGTGACTTTAACTGCATGTGAGACCATCTTGAGATGGTAACAGGGACATGGTGAAAGCACTGCACCCACCCAGTGAACGAGCTGGTTTTAAGCAGGTAATTACAAAAGGGAGAAAGAGGCTGTGATGGTGCAGGGCTGAGGAGTCAGCTGGGTCCTGAGGCTGAGTCCCCAGTAAGAAACCAGGGGTAAGGCCTGGGAAAAACCAGTCCAACAGAGACCATGGGAGGAGCCGGTGTTGGAAAAAGGGATGAATGAAACCTGTCCTGGACATAAAGTAATTATACAATAGCACATTGCTTCTCTTTTCATCAAACATACAGAGACAAGCTGGCCCTGACACAGCACGTCTGGAGTAGCACAAACAAGAGAAACAAAATGTTCATTTATTGATCAATTTTAGCATGAAATTGTCATAACAGTTATTTAGATTGACGTATCTTTGAAAGAGACTTTACATTTGTTGTGATTTAGATCTATGTTTCAAATAGATCAGATTCATAATGCTTTTCCTAAAGATTTGGGTCCTTGGGTAGCAGAAACCGTAAATGATAAGCAAGATAGTGAAGCAAACACAACCTATTTAATATTTAGGCAACAAAAAAAATTGTGTTCAGTAGTTCTAATACCTCTGTATTAGTCCTCTGTAGCTCAGTTAAAATGTTCTCCTCCATATAGCCACACTGTGCTATAAATATATGATGTTTATGAGAGACTCCTCTATCAATTGGTGTTCCCTGTGCCGGTGTGTTTGGAGACCTCTATCTCTACTATATGGATTGCACTAAGTCTTCCTTCCTGCTCTTGGCTCACTTTCTGTCCCCACCATGCTGGGTGCAGCGCTGGCATATCTGGGTGCTGGTGCCTTCCCCCCGAGGCAAATTCACTGCACAAACTTGTGTGTGAGCAGAGAGGTCCCCAGGCACGGCACAGGCAGACCCTGCAGATGCTTCCCAGCAAGAGAGACCACGTCCTCATGGGCTGGCACCACGGGGGCAAGTGATGGAAGAGCGCTAGCGGAGGGGTGGGTGCTGTCAAATGCATTTGCTTTGTTTATAGGCAGTCAGCAAATACTTTTAGGGAAACCCTTAAGAAATAACATCTGCACAACTCAGACATCAATAACTGACAAGGTGCTGGTGCGAGGTACTGGAGTGCAACAACTAGTGGTGATACAGCTGGGCTCTGCCAGATGCATGCTCACAATAACAGGGCATTCATGCACTGAGCAAACATCCCATATCGCTGCAACCCAGGGTGATTCAAAAGGTACACAGCTTATGCTTGTGAAAAACAAACAGCCTCTTTTAATCCTAGCAAGTGGCCACCAGAAGCACACAACTGCCTTTCATAACGTGCTTTGGAGTATTTCTAGGTAACCCATAAATAGAATCCATTCTTAAATAATGATGCCTTGTCTAAGCAATGCTGTTCAATGAGAAATCCCTTTATAACCAGGGTGAAACAGCAGCCACAGAAGCAAACTACAAAAATCCCCATTTTCTTGCTAGTGCAAACCAAGCATACAAGGAGGTGCTGCTGCAGACTCTCAGTAGACTGTTTCATACAGTAATCACGTTACAGAGAGATCAACCCCTGTCTAATCGCTAATGTTCCCTTACGTATGTGCCATATGGCTGATTGCTGAGCATCAGAGGATGAGGGCTCTGTTAATTAGACTCCACTTGCTTAGATGATTATGGGTGAAAAAAGGAGTGATTAATGCATTTCATGACAAGATGAAAGCAGAGTCAAGGTATGCCGGCCTGGGAGAACGCCTGTGCTGCTTTTGCTAGGACTTACTTCCAGGGACTTCTGAAGGGAGGTTCAATTTCTTCCCCTTTCAAGTCATGGGCTGAAAACTTCTGTCTGAGAGAGGTTTTAATTAATAACCAGGAAAAACCCCAGTGGCATCCTCGGTTTTAAAGATATTAAAAAATGTCTGATTCTAAAAAACGGGCCTCATGTTCCCATCATCAGCCTGAGCTGGGTTTGTCAGTCTCCCATGACTTGCTTGCCCTGCTCTGATGCTGGGCTGCTCCATGAGGATGGAGCCATGCTGGCGAGGGCTGTGCGCCCTGCTCCCTGCAGGACACCATGGGAGCATTTGGGTTTGGTTTGTTAAAGCTTAAAAATGTGTGTTTACTTTGCTAATCTTTGCTGCTGCAAAAGGCATAAGTGAGATGCAGAAACTGGATAAATTCAGGCTCAGATGAAGCCTTGACAGGTTTTACTTCTGATGGCTGCTGGGGTGCTCCAGCAGAAAGCGCCTGTTTAGCACAGGGCATTCTTTGATGGCATCTACTGCTGTGCTGTGCAGTGCCAAAACAGCCCCTCCTGGCCAGTGGGAGATCCTGGAAGTGGGAACTGCGGTGGTGCTGGAGTCCACAGGGCTCCAGCATCCTGTGTTTTCGCAGACACTGCAGCCACCAAGCTGAGCTCCGCTGCACAGAGAAGCTCCTTGTGAGTTTGGGAGGAAAGGACTGAAGACCTGGAGCCGTGAAGATCGAGTCTGTCCTGCTCTTTCTTTGCCTTTGTAGGTGGGCAAGTACAGATGCACCCAAGCTGCCCTGCCCTGCACCCATAAATGCACATTTTGCCAGCGCTGCCCACCCTGACAAGGCATTTATTTCTTCATGCAGGAGCTGCCCTGCATTCCCCAGGGCTGGGCTGAATGTGATGCCAGGCTGCACTACAGGCAGCACTGAGCTGCCTCCAGAGTAGAGCAGGCTCCTGCCGTGCCAGCCTGGAGCATGGGCAGAAGCCCTCTGCTGTCTGCATCCACCTGCCCAAACAGGTTGCACGCTGGCCATAATCCGGGTTTGTGCTCTAATCCCATCTGACTGGCAGGATCTTTTCAAGGGGTTTGGATTTCTTGTGGGTGGAGGCCAAAGGCACGATGCCCACTGTCCCGATGAATGAGGTGTGTGTGAGCAAACACTGTTTGCTTTGCTGCTCTTCAAGCTGTGTCCTCACAGTGGGCTTGGGTGGGGGTGAGAACACATCTCAGTCAAGTGCCTTGGAGACCTTTCAGTCTTAGGGTTTCACTGCAAACGCACTTCATCAGCATGCAGCAACGCTTAAGACCTGGGAGAGCTCTTCACCACCTATATGTTGCTCCATTGACCACCATGGTTTCTCCTGCAGCTGACTGAGCACCAGGCTCAGGCACAAATACACAACCTTTTGTGCAGATGTACAGGCTCGGATTTCCTGTTCCACATGTAGTGCTAAACCTCAGGAATCCTGTTTGCAAAGTGCTGCCAAAGCTCCAGTCCCATGGGCTTCTGGCAGGGAAGAAAGGTGGAGCTGAATTGAGCACCATGCTAAGTAGTTAAGCCAAATGCATTGCCAGTGAAACACGGGGCATGTCAAGGAAACTAACCAAGACAAACACTTGGTCTGTGGAGCTCAGAGTCTCCAGGCACCTCTAGCTGTTCTTAAAAGGTTTCCTTAGTGACGCTGATTAGATTATTAGAGAGGATCTTGCAAGAACCCACATTACTGCTGAGTTTGCAGGCTCCTATCAGCACACATTGCAAAGGTTTGCTCCCGGGCCAGGCTTGCTCCTTTCGCAGGGGAGCTGGAGTAATTCTTTTGGCAAGCGTCTCCTGTAAAGATTATTGACAGTGAGTATGTTCTGATGATGACAAATGCAACTCCTTTTGCTGTTAGCGGGCTAAGAAACTGCATTACTTTCCAGAAGAGCACATAAACCAGCGCCTGCCTCATGACCCTTAACATTATGAAGGCACTTTAGGGTTTGTTTTGCATTAGTATAATTTTGGGGTGCTCAGCAGCTCTTGGGAGTGACTGACTATGCAATGCACCGTGGAACACATAATTGGTGAGAGCTGAAGTCAAAATTATTCACAGGTCCTAAATTCCTTCCCGAATCCTTTTCCTCATTGTTTGCATGCTGCAGAACTTAACTGGAGCAGATCTGCATCTGGATCAGTGCTACCATGGGCAGGGCTCAGTAACCACAGCATTTCCCAAGAGTTTCATGGCTTTATCTCTGGCATCCTACTAGCCAAAAACTCATCTGCCACACTCAAGAAGCCTTTGGTGAAGATGATGTAAGCTTTGCAGGTGTAGATGAAAGCTGAATTGAATTTGGCCTTCAGTTATTCTTTGTCGGGTAGGACTGACATGACTGATAAGCTGGGGGGGGGGGGGGGGGGGAAATCCTAGGGAAAAAAATGGAACATGTCCAAGGTTCCTTTCAGTCAATTCCAGCACTGGAACTGGTGCTGTCTGCTTTTACAGAAACCAGCTGTAGTAGGCTGGGAAGTGCTCTCACATTGCCTAGGGCACAGCTTTGATCAAACAACCTCAGCTTGTCTCTCACAAAGCTTTCTTCATGCCGCTGATATGGGATCCTGCCTGAGATAATGAATCATGGTGCATTTAAAAGAAATTAAAGGATTCACATCAAACTCTGCCTCTAATCCTAAGCAGCACCTTGATCCTTCCTCCTGTGTGCAGTGCAACGGGGCAGCAACAATCTGGGCACTGGCTCATGGGCTGAGCACCCACAGATGTAGGTCACTGCCATTGGAGAGGCAGAATCAATATTTCAGGGTGCACTGCTCCCTATAGCTTATGAGTTCAATGGAAGGGGTAGGAGACCTACAATTATGTTTTAAACAACCTGACTGGAGGGCAAAATCATCTTAATTAAATCTCATCCACTCTCCCTGTGATCTGGGAGGCAGATGGCACTTCCCTCCTGCACTTTGAAGAGTGCAGCCCGGAAAGGCTTCCTGAGAAAGCAGATCCGAGACTGTGAGAGCCCACTTGCAAACAGGTTTCAACTGCAGGGATCACTGCCGCTGCCTGTCTGTCCCTGGGACACAATGCTGGCAGTACCACACCTGCGTGTGTACCTATGGCACTGCCTCACATTTGGCTTTGCCTGTGGTTCATGTTTTCAGGCTTTACTCTCTGGCTGTGATGCCAGAAACAGGTTGGGGATTCATTTATTTATTTATTTTTTAAAGAAGCCATGGCTTTCTCTGCTTGACTGGAATACCTTCACAGAACTGAATACCCTGGGAAGGGGGAATCAAACTGCTGGGAGATTTGTGCTAAAAAAGGTGAGAATTTGCTTTATCAAGAAAACAGCTCAGTCTCCAACCCCTTCCAGCTTGAGCCTTTGCTCTGTATTGCAAACACAGCTGCCAGCCTGGCTTCCCCAGGTGCTGTATCCCCCTGGCCCCTGCAAAGGAGCAGAGCTCAGGCCAGCAGCAATAGTGGGGTGCCCTGGGTGAAGAAACCTTGGCAGTGCCCCTGTCTCTCTGTGAAACCACTCTGCCATAGTGGGAATGACTGGGAAGGAGGAATACGTCACTGCCTATCTCATGCTTGTGGGTGAGTGAAGTTGAAGGCTTGGAGGCTGAAAGGATAGCTGTGCTTCAGAGGAGAGAAAGGCAAGCAGTGTAGTGGATGAAAGGGAAAGCAGGGTGGAGGGGAGCCAGGGAATGCTTCCCCTCTGGGGGCAGCAGCAACTTTCCTTTGAAGGCCAGAAGCAGCACATCTTTGAAGTGTGTTTCAAGCTGAGTACGTAAGAGCTCTGGGGTGTTCACATAACAGAGATGCCTGGCAGTAGTTCCAGCGGTTGTGCAAGGGCTGCCATGAAATCAACCAAGAATGAGACTGAGGAGCCGCTCCTCAGCTGTAGCAGTGAGGTGGGACTGCCAGGAACCCATTCCCTACCCAACAGAAAGGGTGAGGTGGTGCAGCTGGAAAACCACTCCTCCCACTGCAGAGACCAGTTCCCACCCCAGAAGAGACTGCCTACAGCCAGGAGAGTTGCTGCCCACCTCTAGTGAATTGTTAGACCCAGACTGACTTCAAGCCCCTGGACCACGGGATGTCAGCCAGCTTTGCCTGGGCCAAAGAACATTTAAATGCTGTTTTTTTAAAACCCATTTGTAGAGCATCTTTCTACCCCTGGTGCTTATGAGACACCAGATGCCTTCAGGAACCTCTGGTCACATCCAACCATGACCATAGGAATGCCTTTCTTGCATGGTGTGATTTCTCTGCCTGGACACCAGCATCCTCATCATGCTAGAAGGCATTCATCCCTGCACACCCACCAGTGGTAAGCGTGATGAGCATGTGGGATACAGGGACAGACTGCAATGGCCACCTAATGCTCTGCGTGTGGCATACACTGACACAAGTACCCACAGCAGACAGCTCCCATTGCCCTGAGGAGGGGACCGTGTCCCCAGAGCAGAGCACACTGAGTAGCTGCTGTGTGTGTGAGACACAAAGCAGTGTGTGAAGGTCCTTGGTGGATCACGAGCCAGCTGGCATGGATGTGAATTACTCTTTATTTCCACTGTAATCAAGACTTTTGAGAGCCTCACGTGGATGCAGCACCACTCAACGTTGCCAGCACGGACTTGTACCCATCAGATCTTTAGGTGTTTCCTGTGGTGATTATTAAACGTGCCCTGGTTGCGATGGCAAGACCGGAATGTTCTTAAACTGCTGGTAGCTGCAGCTTGGGAAATCATGGGTAAAGGTTTATGGTGTTTGTGCCTTTTCACCATAGTCTTCTCTCTGCACCCAGAGGACACTGCCTAGATACGGCTGTCAAGTCATGCCACATGTGTTGTGTGAACAGATGAGGAAATTTGTTTTCTGAGGAGTGCACGTGCCACAGCCAACTGGACCTACAAGTTACGGAATGTGATGGAATGCTTCCCTGCATGTTCTTGTCAAGAGATATTTTAGTACCATTTCCTCAGTGATTGAAAAGCTGTTTCTTCACGCTTCAAAACTAGGTGCTACGTGCTGGGGACAACTTCCACAACCCCTTTCCAATGACAGAGTTCAAACTTTTCTGCTACTTGCATGAAGAAGAATGGAGCAAGGTTTCATGTTCACTAACATCACACCTCACCTTAAACTTAAAAATAGAGATGTTTTTACAAAACAGTTATTGGATTGTTCTTATCTTTGTGTTTCTGTTTTCTGAGCCTTTGGGACGTGGCTAATTTTTCTGTTTCTATTGTGAATATGAATGCTGGATACTTTCTATTGATTTGGCAATCTTGCATAGTTATAGGTGTGCAGGACCTTGGGCTTTCTGGAAAACATCAAATCTTTGAAATTCTTGATAAAATTACAAAAACTGGCAAAAACTTTTATAAAATCAAAAACCATATATCTTTTGTCTTCATCTGCATTATCCAACCAAACCAAACCAAACCAAACCAAAACCAAAACCAAAAGGTTGTTTTTTTCTTTTATGTGTATACCTTTGAAGAGAGTCAAGCCTGGAAAATTTCAGTCCCTCCCAAAAAAAATTCACAAGACTTTATGTAGTAACTAAAGAGCAGTTTGTGTCATAGAACATAAATCATAGCATTTGCTACCCAAAAATCTGTTTTTACAGCATATTGGGTAACTGAAGATAGCTCAGCATGTGGCTGGTGACAATAACACAGGTTGAAGTTCAGATTTATTTGAAAGAACGTGATCCACAGGTTAAAAGATACTGTAATTAGTAGTTTTATGTAAAACTGACTTGCTGTAAGTTTTCAGTTAGAAAATTTACAGGAAAACCTATATAATCAAGGATGCTTAATTGAGCATTCTAGAGAAATACATGTAGTTATGCTAAAGACAGAATGGTGAACAAGATAGCGATGAATATTAGGATGTATTTGTATGCAGCTGGATTCTTGGTCTATGGGTCTTAGGCAGAACTTGTTGATTATTCTTATTGCTTTCTAACTTAGGAGTTTGAGGGAAAAGGCAGCACAAAAACTGTCGTGACAAGTCCCGTCTCTCTAATGGAACGATTGCCCACATCTCTGCCTGGGCAAGGTGAGGCAGGATTTGCCTCCTAAGATAAAAGCAGTATTATGTCAATTCCTTTGGGTTTGACTTAACTGCAGACCAAACTTTCTGTGGATTTCAAGAGAGTTTGACAGGTGAATGAGCTGCTGCATTGAACTGATCAATGTCTGAGTGGTATGGCTGAATCTGAAAGCCAGCTTGGAGCTGCATGAACAGGTACTTGCAGTGGACAGTTACGTGAAAATTTGCTTATGGGGCAGTTTTCTGTAATCCCAGTAATGCATTACGTGGCTTGGACTTTGGTATGTGAAAGTTTTATTTATCATTGTGAATTATCACTTTGCAGAGCAAAGTACAGGCCACTAGCACCATTTGGCTGCTTGCACAACTGAAGGAGCACCTTGCATGAGGACACTGAAATATCTTGGTCTCTTCTGAGTATCACTGGGGTTTTGGTCTGAGGGTGTGGGGTTTTGGTCTGACTGGGAGTGTCACAGTTCACTTGGGACACATTTCCATTTCCAGGCCTGTGTGTACATCATGCACTTCAGCTTGAACAAAATGGAAAGTGGGATAGGACTTTGTCCCACAGTTCATCAAGCAGTAAAATGTGGTCACTGTTTTACCAGCTAAATGCGCTAATTCAAAGCACAAAAACTGCCTTCAGATCTTCAATTTGAAAACCTTAACTCCAGTTGTGAAAGGTACTGACATCAAAATGAATCTACACATATTTTGTAAACAGCCCTGAGCTTCTTCATGTCCTGTCCCCACCTATCACTCAAGCTAACCACTGCGTAGGCAGCAGATTCAATTTACTGCATTTTGCTTTGTCAGCAGGGAGCACAAATAGTAACTCTAACAAGTTTTTTGACAAAATCACTGCTGTATCAGTCTAACTGGGGAATTAGATTGAGCAGGTCGATGCAGAAATAAGTACACAGGAGCATCAACTCTCAAGAGTCAACATATATTCCCTACATATTTTAATTCTGTGCCTATATAATGATATAACAATAATCAATTAATTACCTCTTACTTTGGCTTGAGCAGCACTGATTTCCAGTCAGGTGAGCTCAGCCTATCAGCAAGCTCTGCTACTGAGCGTTTGGTCAATGATTTGCTCTTCACTTTAGTTTCTGTTGGCATCATTATTTTAAAGCCACCTTGTATGTTGAAGCCTTCAGGATACTTTCATGAAAGTATTTTCTATTACAGAATCAGTGACAGGAGTATCAAGAAGTATTACAGAACCTTGCTCTTCCAGTCTGTCTTCATAGGAGTGGTGCTCATCTTCATGGCCCTCCTCTGGACTTGCTTGAGCAGGTTTTCATCCCTTTTGTCTTGGGGGCAAAGAATTCAAAGAACTGTGGTCAACAGTTTGATGTTTTAAGTGGAGACCAGTGATGAGTGGTGTTCCTCAGGGGGTGGTACTGGGACCAACACTGTTAGTGAGACTCCTGTTAGTCAGTGACATAGACGGTGGGATTGAGTGTACCCTCAGCAAGTTTGCCAATGACACCAAGCTGTGTGGTGCAGCTGATACTCTGGAGGGCAGGGATGCCATCCAGAGGGACCTGGACAGGCTTAAGAGGTGAGCCTGTGCAAACCTCATGAAGTTTAACAAGGCCACATGCAAGGTCCTGCGTCTGGGTCAGAGCAATCTCAAGCACAAATAAAGGCTGGGTAGAGAATGGATTGAGACCAGCCCTGAGGAGAAGGACTTGAGGATGTTGACTGATGAGAAGCTCAACATGAGACAGCTTCAGTGTGCACTTGCAGCCCAAAAACCAAGTGTGTGCTGAACTGCATCAAAAGGAGCATGACCAGCAGGCAGAGGGAGGTGATTCTGCCCCTCTGCTCTGCTCTTGTGAGACCCCACCTGCAGTACTATGTCGAACTCTGTCCCAAAACAAGAGGGACATGGACCTGCTTGAGTGAGTTCAGAGGAGTGCCGTGAGGATGGTCAGAGGGCTGGAGCACCTCTGCTATGGAGACAGGCTGAGAGAGCTGGGTTTGTTCAGCCCAGAGATGGTGGGCTTGTTTTTCTCCAGAGAAGAGAAGGCTCAGGGGAGACCTCCAGCCCCTAAAGTGGATCTACAAGAAAGCTGGGAAAGGACTTTTTATGAGGGAATGTAGTGCTACAACAGGGGAGAACGGCTTTAAGCTGACAGAGGGGAGATACAGATATATAGGAAGAAATTCTTCACTGTGAGAGTGGTGAGATAGTGGCACAGGTTGCCCAAAGAATTTGTGGCTGCTCCATCCTTGTCAG